>ML824183.1:74254-109452 GCA_009831015.1 Picea engelmannii | reverse complement strand
ACTTGGTACATGGTTGGAGGCACTTATTAGTAGTATTGTTGACACATGGTTTATGGATGATGTAGCATACTTGTATTATCAGAAGCACATATTGATCTTGGTGATGATTATGAGTTGTTGTGTTATACTTGGTTGATGCACATCTTTGAGAGTTTTCTTGGTGATTGATCTTGGTGAGTAGATATGATTTGGTTGATAAAATTGATGAGACAGGTTGTTGTGATAGGTTTTTTGGACAAGTTGTTGTGACATGTTATTTGTACAGGTTTGGTGCATGGTTGATGCACTTGTTCATGGTACAGGTTGGTGCATGGTTGATGCACTTGTTCATGGTATAGGTTGAGGTACAGGTTGGTGCATGGTTGATGCACTCGTTTATGGTACATGTTGATTACAGGATGGTTGGTACAGGTTGGTGCATGGTTGATGCACTTGTTTATGGTACAGGTTGATTACATGTTGAGGTACAGGTTGTTTGGTATAGGTTTACAACGATATATCTCATAGTGATAGTGTGACAATGGTTCCATCATTCTACTTCTACTTCAGGGTGGTTGGACGGGGCAAGGACGAGTGGTTGTAGCCACCTTCCGGTTGTAGCTGGAGAACATAGGGGGTTGTAGCCTCCTTCTAGTTGTAGCCATAGAATTGGGGATTCAGAGCTTCCCTAAAGTTATAGCCTGATAAACTAGGGGGTTGGAGCCTCCTTCCAGTTGTAGCTGGAAAACAAAGGAAGTTGGTGCTTCCAATGAATGTAATTTTTCAAGACATATAAGAAAAAGAATTCCGTGGTTTTCTCCCGCTTTGGGTTTCTGCGTAAAACACTGGTGTACTGTGTATGTGTATGATTGTTCATTTGATCATTGCTTATTTACTTTGCAGTTATTGGATGACAATGCTACATTGATATAACACTTGGATTATATGGTTAACAAGGATTAAATTTCTCTATTACTGATTCACCCCCCCTCTCAGTAATCCAACAATTGCTGCGTCCAGACCAATCAAAAAAAACGAGACGGGGGGATAAACTCCACTGAAAAGGGAAAAGGGGGGCTTAATTCCAAGGGAATATTTTATTAATATTTTTGAAAAGTATAATTTATGGATATTTATTTATCCGAAGTTCCCGAGGGATGGGAACGAGTCACCAAGTGGCTAAAGCTAATGCTGAAAGTGAAAAGTATCCAATTATGAATTCAAATATATGGTTGAACCTTAGTGTATGTTTTTTGGGGGGAACTCATTCCTTTGGGGGATTTCACTCATTTTATTCAGGGGTCATACAATCCAAACTGGGAAGAACAATCATTAACATATCTGCAAGAAAATATTGGAAAGGGGTTTCCATATAGTAACTAGAGTATTTGTTGTTGAAGAGGTGGGTTCTCAGGCCTGCGAGCATTCTCTCTAGGTAAGATATTTGCTATCGCAAAGGCGGGTTGTCAGGCCCGTGAGCATTCTCTCCAGGTGAGATATTTGTTGTCGAAGAGGTGGGTTGTCGGGCCCGTGAGAATTCTCTCCAGGTGAGAGATTTTCCATCGAAGAGCGGGTTGTCAGGCCTGTGAGCATTCTCTCAAAGTGAGATATTTGTTGTTGAAGAGGCAGGTTGTTAGGATCGCGAGCATTCTCTCTAAGTAAGATATTTTCTAAGAATTGTTCCCTAGTGCACTGGGCATTAGTTACAGGGCTCTGAGACTTCCTTTACGACCTATTTCGGAAGCCCTGGAAGGGAAGTGGGGTAGCCGAGGGATTGTTGAGAAGAGAAGGGGCACACTTCCTGGGGTGGGACACGCATGTGGGGAATGAGATACTGTAGGCTAGCTACATCAGCTAGGCACCTTGGACTGAGCAATTATTTTGATTATCAGACCTTAGCCTGGCATTAAGAATCATTTTTCCCTCATGGAGTTTAAGCCCTAGCTTGGGGGTGACCTATTGCTGAAAGTATATGAGCAACAAAGTCTATGGATGGGAGGAACGTCTGTCCTCTAAGCACAGTTGGTGACTCTTTATAAAATATAAGTGTCCTTTATGTGCTTGTTTGAATTACTGTGTGCTTAATTATCTATTTCTGATATGGTTTTATTTACTATATGATGTTGCATAAAATTAATTGTCGTTATTCTGTATGATTTGTTTTGCACATGTAAATCATGGTGTTGTATTCAATAATTATTGTCGCACATGCAAAGTATGACAATTATTAAGTATTCTTGTTAGTTAATTTTGTGTTAATGGTCACGAGTTTCAGAGGCAAGGCTAGAATTGTCATGTGCACAAGGAAATAATCTATGCATGCAAGAGGCTGGAATTGTTGTGCTCATGGGGAAGTAGATCCTCGTGCATGACGAGAACTGAATCTGAGTGTGACACCAGAATGATTGAGTGCACAATAGTAATCATGTGTTTAAAGTGGTTACACACACAATAATACTTGTGTGCAGTGAACGATTGTGCGCACAGTTGTATTATGTGTTAATTCCACGATTATAACTAGTGTGTGAAGAGGAAACTTTGTGTGGCATGATCCAACTTGGGACCATGCACGTTACCTCACGTGTTTCTGTGCAGATTAACATATAGTGTAGAATCTGCGCACTAGAGTTTTGGAGTGTCATTGTTCAACAATAAGTTGGGGAATGTTACAAAGTGTTGTCATATCATTTTGTTAGTGCTGCTAAACGAGATAACATGTCACTTTAAGAATTCATTCGCAGTCATGTTCCTTATCATCATCCCATAATTAAGTTAACCCCATTTTGCATGGATACTTATCAATTGGTTAAGTTTTAGTTATATTATTTTTTAACATCTTATTCCAAATTCATACTTTCACAATCATGAATTATCCTTAAGTGTAAATTTCATCATTTCTAGTTTTGAGTTCTCATTATAATCAAATCATTTTATCCATGTTATCTATAGTATCTTATCCTTCTCGAATTCACTTCTTATTTAGAGTGTGACACATACCCCCCTTCCCTCTAAAGGGTTGCTCGACCTCCCGGTCTTGGATCGTTTAAAATACTGATTCATAGCGACTCCTTGGGTCTCTTTTTCCTCCTGGTGACCACGACTATGACCATGGGTCTACCCCTTTGCAGCTTGGGCTTCGAGGATATATCAAACTCTTCCTTCTCTTCTTCCCAAAACGTGCTACTCTGAATCTCTGAGCTCTTTCCACACATCTCCTCAAATATGTTGGCCCCACTATGGGTTGGGTTTCACGACTTCGCAAAACTCTAGGTTTCTCACCTGCGAACCTCCAAACTTCTAATTCCCGAATTCATTAATCCATTGCCACATGCCTCTCTCACAATCAGCAGATGAAATACGTTCGCGACTTCACTTTCGTCAACCCTTCAAACTTTTTGAACTCCAAAGTGTTGAAACACTTCTCGACTATCCTCTGCGTAACTTTCCCAGATCCGACGGATCAAAATTGTTCGCCTCCCTCCAAGAATGAACCTTGTTCACTGATTTTCAGTGAAGACTCCAGAGAATTCTTCCCTTGAATAATTTCCACCGCTCTCCCTTCAGAGCTTTACTTCCTTGGGTTCCTCTGAGCACCTCCTTCAACAGTTAGTCGAAATCTCGATCAATGTGCACCTTCAAACAAATTTTCATCCACAACTTAGATTCTCCTTATGGATGGCTTCACACTCCTTGCGATTGTTCTCCAACCAATTATGTCTCCCGTGACTGAAATCACGCTATCTCTCTTGAGGTTTCTATTCTGAAAACTCTGTCACGCACTCCTTTCGGATGTCGATGCACTCTTTGCACACATAAGTTTCATGCTTACTCTCCTGAGCCTCGAGTTGAAATAGAATCGGTTACACACTCCTTACATAAACTATGCACACCTTGAACTTGCTCAAAGAAGAGAAACAATTGAAACTTATTCACTCTTCATAGTGACTCATACATTCAACAATGCAAATGCAGTCATGGATTCAAGAACAAGAAGTAATAGAGAATTGAAAAATAATAGAAAGTCTACCATTCATTTAGACCAAAACATAATCAACACACATTTGGAACAATATTCCTATGTTATATTCATTCAACTGAAACTTACATACATTCATACACTATTCTTCACTACTCCTTAACATACACACTGTTAATCGACTATCTTCTATTAGCATCCTTCCAACAACAAACACTACTGGGCAATATTACAAAGCTTTATACAAAAGGGGTGCTCTTCGAGCCTTTCCCTCCAACTACTCTATGCTATCTTATCATAATTAAATGCCATCAACTACTTAACATCTATTACAATAAACATGGAGTCAGACAGATGAGAGCGAAAGCTCTAGATCTGTGCTGCAATCTTTCGCATTAAAAAAAATACATCTCCCCATCGATCTTACGCAATGGATCAACCTCCAATCACTAAAGATGTTCATGATTCAAAAAGTTTTGTCAGATATAACATTAATACATTGATCTTTGAAATTCAAAACATTTCAAAATACACGCTAGTGCGCTCAGCTGTCCTCCATGCTTGTGCTTTGATGGAAATTCTCCTGCATCATACTCCCTTGGTTGAAAAATTCATGAGATCCCGTCGATGAGCTCCTGCACCAATCTTACATGCTTATGGATCTTCGCTTCACCAACCCAACCGACATCTTCTACTGGTCGTCCTTTCCACTTCACCAAATATTCAAAATACGTCTTCCTACTGGTCTTCTTACCAACTCGTTGATCTATGATCTTTTCCATCTACAGCTTCCCTACTACATGCATTTGTTTTTCCCACTGGATATTTCTTTGATCTTCTGATCCTTCGACTCTATCTTCCCTGTAAGGATACATGTCTGTAATGTTGAATATGGGCGATATACCCACATATTTTGGCAGCTCTAACTCATAAGCATTCTCACCAAATATTCTCATAATTTTACACGACCCTATATTCTTCATCTTTAGCTTATTGTATGTTCCCCTCGATAATCTTTCCTTCCTTAGATGTTCTAGGACTTGATTTCCAAATTCAAATTCAAGCTTTCTCCTGTGTTGAACAACTCTGCGCTTGTATTCACTGCTTCTCTTCTTCAACTGCTCCTTGATCTGATTGTGAAGTTCCTGCATCTCTGCAGTGAAGTCTTCAGCTCCCGCACTCCTAAACTCGCTCTGCTTTAGATCTCTTAACTCTGACACTCCTCTCAGATTCATTCCATACACGATTTGAAATGGACTTTTCCCAGCGCTTCTGTTCACTGAGTCATTATATGCAAACTTGGCTTGTGCTAGAATCTGATCCCACTGACTATGGTGTTCAGTGACCAAACTCCTGAGAAAGTATCCTAAGCTTCTATTCACCACTTTGGTCTGTCCATCCGTTTATGGATGATATGCAGAACTAAAAGATAGCTCTGTCTCAAATTTTTCCATAACGTCCTCCAGAAATGACCAATAAATTTGGTATCCCTGTTTAAAACTATACTCCTGATATATCCATGGAGTCTCACAACCTCTCTGAAAAACAAATTCGCAACATGTGTTGCATCGCTGGTCTTCTGGCATGGGATAAAGTGGGCCATTTTTGAAAATTTGTCCACCACCACAAATATGGAATCGCTTCCTCTTTGTGTCCTTGGAAATCCCAACACAAAATCCATGCTTATTACATCCCAAGGCCTCTATGGAATAGGCAATGGCTGATACAACCGAGTGTTTTGCTTCTTCCCCTTGACATACTGACAAATCTTACAATTGTTCACAAATCAATTGGACAATAATATGAACCGGTTAATTGGGAAAATGTTTTGTCATGGCCAAAATTTCCGTCTAGACCTCCGCTATGCTTTTCCTTCAGCAAATTCTCCCTCATCGAGCATCTTGGTATGCACAACTGGCATCCTTTGAACATCAAACCATCCTGGATAATATATTTGGCCCACTGGCTTCTGTCTTTGAGAAAAGGATTCACACACGCTTCATATGCCTCTCCAAAATCTAGATCACTATGGTACATTTCCTTAAGGTGGTCAAACCCCAAGGTCTTGACTTGAAATTCCTACAAAATCAAAATTCTCCTGCTCAATGCATCAACAACCTTGTTAGCATTTCCAGAAAATATTTAATGACAAAAGTGAAAATTTGCATAAACTCTATCCACTTAGCATGTCTCTAGTTCAACTTCTCTTGTCTGGTTATGAATTGAAAAGCGTGATTATTGCTATACAAAACAAACTCCTTCGGTACAAGATAGTGCCTCCATTTCTTCAAAGCTTGAATTATGGGATAGAACTCTTTGTCGTATGTGGAGTACTTCTTCTTGGATTCATTCAACTTCTCTCTGAAATATACAACAGGTCTGTTTTCTTGGCTTAAGACCGCTCCAATTGCAACTCCACTCGCATCACATCTTACCTGGAACGTCTTTTTGAAATTTGGTAAAACCAGAATTGATTGTTCAATTATTTTCTCCTTCAATATGTTGAAGCTCCTCTCAGCCTTTTCTCTCCATTTGAAGGACTTGTGTCTTTTCTTCACTGTATCCATCATCCGAGTACTAATCCCACTAAAATTCCCGATGAACTTCCCATAAAAACTTTCTAATCCATGGAAGCTTATTACTTCAAATATATTCTTTGGTGACGACCATTCTCTATTTGCTTTCACCTTTTCAGGATCCATCTTCAACTCATTTGAAGAAATGACAAAACCCAAGTAAATGAGTTATGTTTTCATGAAAGAGGACTTTTTCAGATTAATCAACAAATTCTCTCGCTGCAACCTCCTCATCACCAATGTCAAATGTCTCAAGTGGTCATTCTTAGTTTTTTTAAATACCAGTATATCATCCAGATATTCAATCACGAACTTACCAATGAAATATTTTAACACTTCATTCATCAGTCTCATAAAAGTACTCGGGGAATTCGTTAAGCCGAAAGGCATAACAAGCCATTCATATAACCCCTCATTTGTCTTGAATGCTGTCTTCCACTCATCACTTTCTCTCATCCTTATATGGTGATATCCACTTTTCAAATCTATTTTTGAAAAATAGTTAGTTCCACTTAGGAAATCCATCAAGTCATCCATCCTTGGTAATGGAAATCTGTATCTGATGGTAATCTTGTTTATGTTCCTCGAGTCCATACACATACTCCATCCTCCATGATTATTTGGACTTAATACAGTTGTCACTGCACATGGACTCAAGATTTCCCTGACCAATCCTTTGTCTAACAGATCTCGAATCTGTCTCTTCACCTCCTCATTCTCTTGAGGCCTCAACCTGTATGCTGCTTTATTCGGCAGGTTTTCTCAGGGTATCAAATCAATGTGATGACTGATACTTTTGATAGGTGGCAATGAGTTTGGCAACTCATCCACTACAATATCGAAAAAATTCTCTAACAGTTCCTGAAGTTCCTCAGGAAATTCTTCCATCGAAGTACTGGTAAGGATAACTCTCGGCTTCCTTACTACAACAAACTACATCTCATGTTGCTTCTTTAATTCATTTAGGAGTTCCTTCCCACTCATGAGAAGTATGCTTGCGCTAGCTTCATCCTTCACCTTCTTTTCTTGAATTGGTAGCAACATGTGTGTCCTTCGATTCTTCTCTAAGGTGTATGTATTTCTCCTCCCATCATGAATAACATTCCTGTCATACTGTCATGGTCTTCCCCAAAAAACAAGGCAGACATCCATGGGAATCACGTCACACATAATTTCATCTCTATATCCTCCTATTTTAAATCCAACCAAGCATTATTGAGTGACTGTTACCTGATGACCTCTCTGCAACCATGAGACCTTATACAACATTAGATGTGTCGTCATCTCTAGCTCTATATTCTCCATCATCTCCATGGATACTAAGTTGTTAGTGCTTCCACTATCAATTATCACCTTGAAAACCCCATCCTTCGTTTTGCAAGCTATCCTGAACATATTGTTCCGTTGTGTTTGTTTATTAGTTTCTGGATCTTGCTTCAAAAGAACCTTCTTCGTCATCAAGGATTTCCCATCCTCTGCACCTTCTACTTCAACATCCCGCTTCTGCGCTTATGAAATGTGAGCTTCACCTCCTTTCTTCCTCTCGGGACAATCCCAAGACATGTGTCCTATTTTTCCATAGGAATAACACCTTACTTCTCCTCCTCTGCCTCTTTCTCTTCCTCTAGGAAAATAGTTTTTACCACCACCCTGTCTTCCTCAGGAACTTACTCCTCTCTTAGAGTGACTATGTGGTTTCTCCACCTCATCCTTGGGCTTCTGTACTTTATCCTGGGAAACTCCTTTGCCTCTGTTAAAACTTCGACCTCTGTTTTTTTGACTCTGCCTCTTGGTCAACTTATCTTCTGCCTTCAGTGCCATTTGATATGCATCCTCTACTGTCCTGACTATCGCCATGTTGATTTCATCCTGGATATCATATCTTAGGCCATTAATGTATCTGGAAACTTTCTCTTCACCCCTCTCTCTCTGTCCAACTCTAATGTTCAATTTGTAGAACTCCTCTGTGTACTCCTTCACAATCAATCCTCTATGTCTCAGGTTCTGCATCCTCCTGAAAAAAATTATCTGGTAATCCTTGGGTATGAATTTCGCCTTTACCTCGGCTACCATTCGATCCCAACTCTTGATCTTTTGTTTTCCCTTGCTCCTCCTGTTGGCATTCAGTTCATCCCACCACAGTGTTGCATGTCCTTTTAACCTAGTGACAACATGTCTTACCTTTTTCTCCTCTTCGACATCCTCATAGTCGACATACTTGTCCATTGCTCATATCCAGTCAAGCAAATATTATGTATATAAATTTCCTTGATACATAGGGATGTTAATCTTTGCTCTAGCACTCAATTTGACAACCGCTTTCAGCAAGCGTTCTTCCACAACATCTTCAACTACCACTTCTTTGACTTCTACTTCTTCAATTTCTGCCTCGCTGACATATCCAACATCTATATCTCTTCTTTGTGTTGTCTCCATGGCATCCAACCTTGCACGTAATTCTCTCATCTCCCTTTCCATAGCTCTGTTGTCTACGGGTGGCTCATCACGTCTTCTAGGCGGCATTGTGCTGACGCTTCTAATACCCCTCATCGATATCAGTTTACCTTCCTACATAAGTCAATTTTGTACTCACTCTGATACCACTCTGACGCAGACCCCCCTTACATCCAAAGGTATGCTTGACCTCCTGGTCTTGGATCATTTAAAATACTGAGTCAGAGCGAGTCCTTGGGTCCCTTTTTCCTCCTGGTGACCACATCTATGATCATGGGTCTACCCCTTCGCAACTTGGGCTTCGGGGATATCCCAAACTCTTCCTTCTCTTCTTCTGGAAATGTGCTACTCCGAATCTCTGATCTCTCGACATGTGTCTCCTCAAATTTGCTGGCCCCACTATGGTTTGGGTTTCGCAACTTCACGAAACTCTAGGTTTCTCGCCTGCGAATCTCTAGACTTTCGATTCTCGAATTCCTTAATCTGTTGCGACGTGCCTCTCTCACAATCAGCGGCTAAACTTCGTTCGCGACTTCACTTTCGTCAAGCCTTCAAACTTTCTAAACTCTGAAGTGTTGAAACACTTCTCGACTATCCTCCACGTAACTTTACCAGATCTGACGGTCTGGAATTGTTCGCCTCCCTCCGAGAACGAATCTCGTTCACTGATTTTAAGTGAAGAATCTAGGGACTTCTTCCCTTGAAGAATTTCCACCTCTCTCCCTACTGAGATTTACTTCCTTGTGTTCCTCTGGTTCCTCTGAGCACCTCCTTCGACACTTAGTTGAAATATCAATCTGTCTGCACCTTGAAACATATTTTCATCCACAACTTAGCTTCTCCTCGTGGATGGCTTCACACTCCTTGCGACTATTCTCAAACCGCTTCTATCTCCCGTGACTGAAATCACACTATCCCTCCTGAGATTTCGAGTCTGAAAACTATATCACACACTCCTTGCTGATGTCGATGCACTCCTTGCACACATAAGTTTCACGCTAACTCTCCTGAGCTTCAAGTCAAAATAGACTCTATCACACACTCCTTACAGACACTATGCACACCTTTCACTCGCTCAAAGATGAGACACAATTGAAACTTATTCACTCTTCACAATGACTCATACATTGAACAATGCAAATGCAGTCATGGATTAAAGAACAAGAAGTAACAAAGAATTGAAAAATAACAGAAAGTCTACCATTCATTCATACAAACACATAATCAACACACATTTAGAACAATATTCCTCTGTTATATTCATTCAACTGAAACTTACATACATTCATACACTGTTTTTCACTACTTCTTAACATACAGACTGTTAATGGGATATCTTCTATCAACATCCTTCCAACGACAACCACTAATGGGAAATATTACAAAGCTTTATACAAAAGGGGTGCTCTTCGAGCCTTTCCCTCCAACTACTGTATGCTATCTTATCGTAATTAAATGCCATCAACTACTTAACATCTATTACAATAAATATGGAGTCAGACAAATGAGAGAGAAAGCTCTATATCTATGCTGCAATCTTTCGCATTAAACAAAATACATCTCCCCATTGATATTACACGATGGCTCAGCCTTCGATCATTAAAGATGTTCATGATTCAATTTTTTTATCAGATATTACATCAATACATTGATATTTGAAATTCAAAACATTTCAAAATACACGCTAGTGCGCCCAACCGTCCTCCACGCTTGTGCTTTACTGGCGTTGCTCCTGCATCATACTCCCTTGGCTGAAAAATTCATGGATTCCTATCCATGAGCTCCTGCACCGATCGTCCATGCTTCTGGATCTCTAATTCACCAACCCAACTAACATCTTCTACTGGTCATCCTTTCCACCTCACCAAATATTCAAAATATGTCTTCCTTCTAGTCTTCTTACCAACTCGTTGATCTATGATCTTTTCCATCTGCAACTTCCCTGCTACATGCATTTGTTTCTCCCACTGGATCTTTCTTTGATATTCTGATCCTTTGACTCTATTTTCCCTGTAAGGATACATATCTGCAGTGTTTAATATGGGCGATATACCCACATATTTTGGAATCTCTAACTCATAAGCATTCTCACCAAATATTCTCATAAGTTTACACAACCCTATCTTCTTCAACTTTATCTTATTGTATGTTCCCCTCGAGAATCTTTCCTTCCTTATATGTGCTAGGAATTGATTTCCAACTTCAAATTCAAGCTTTCTCCTATGTTGATCAACAATGCGCTTGTATTTACTGTTGCTCTTCTTCAACTTCTCCTTGATCTGGTTGTGAATTTCCTGCATCTCTACAGTGAAGTCTTCGACTGCCTTGCTCCTAAACTTGCTCTTCTTTATATCTCTTAACTCTGACACTCCTCTCACATTCATTCCATACACAATTTGAAATGAAATTTTCCCAGTGCTCCTGTTCACTGAGTCATTATATCTAAACTTGGCTTGTGCTAGAATCTGATCCCTCTGACTATGGTGTTCGGTGATCAAAATCCTCAGCAAATCTCCTAAGATTCTATTCACCACTCCGCTCTATCTATCTGTTTGTGGATGATATGCAGAACTAAAAGATAGCTCTGTCCCCAACTTTTTCCATAAATTCCTCCAGAAATGACCAACAAATTTTGTATCCCTGTCTGAAACTATACTCCTGGGCAATCCATGGAGTCTCACAACCTCTCTGAAAAACTAACTCGCAACATGCATTGCATCCCTCGTCTTTTGGCATGGGATAAAGTGTGCCATTTTCGAAAATATTTCCACCTCCACAAATATGGAATCACTTCCTCTCTATGTCCTTGGCAATCCCAACACAAAATCCATGCTTATTGCATCCCAAGGCCTCTCTGGAATAGGCAATGGCTGATACAAGCCAATGTTATGCTTCTTCCCCTTGGCATACTAAAAAATATTACAATTGTTCACAAATATAGTCACCTCTTCTCTCATACCTGGCCAATAATATGAACTGGTTAATTGGACAAATGTTTTGTCATCGCCAAAATATCCGGCTAGACCTCCGCTATGCTTTTCCTTCAACAAATTCTCCCTCATCGAGCATCTTGGTATGCACAACTGACATCCTTTGAACAACAACCCATCCTAAATCATATATTCAACCCATCGACTCCTGTCTCTGAGCACAATATTTGCACATGCTTCATATTCCTCTCCAAAATCTAGATCACTGTGGTACATTTCCTTAAGGTGGTCAAACCCCAAGGTCTTTATTTGAAATTCATGTAGAATCAAAATTCTCCTGCTCAATGCATCAACAACCTTGTTAGCATTTCCAGAAAAATGTTTAATGACAAAAGTGAATTTTTTCAAAAACTCTATCCACTTAGCATGTCTCTGGTTCAACTTCTCTTGTCTGGTTATGAATTGCAAAGCATGCTTATATCTATACAAAACAAACTCCTTCGGTACGAGATAGTGCCTCCATTTCTTCAAATATTGAATTATGGCATAAAACTCTTTGTCGTATGTGGAGTACTTCTTCTGGGCTTCATTCAACTTCTCACTAAAATATGCAATAGGTCTGTTGTCTTGGCTTAAGATCGCTCCAATTGCAACTCCATTCGCATCACATCTTACCTGAAATGTCTTTTCAAAATCCCGTAAAACCATAATCGGTTGTTCAATTATTTTCTCCTTCAATATGTTGAAGATCCTCTCAGACTCTTTTGTCCATTTGAAAGACTTGTGTCTTTTCTTCACTGTATCCATCATATGAGCACTAATCCCACAATAATTCCTGATGAACTTCTGATAAAAACTTGCTAATCCATGGAAGCTTCTTACTTCAAAGATATTCTTTGGTGATGACCATTCTCTGATTGCTTTCACCTTTTAGGGATCCATCTTCAACTCATTTGAAGAAATGACAAAACTCAAGTAAATGACTTTTGTTTTCATGAAAGAGGACTTTTTTCAGATTAATCAACAACGTCTCTCGCTACAACCTCCTCATCACCAATGTCAATTGTCTCAAGTGCTCATCCTTGGTTTTTCTAAATACCAGTATATCATCCAGATATACAATAATGAACTTAGCAATGAAATATTTTAACACTTCATTCATCAGTCTCATAAAAGTACTCGGGGAATTTGTTAAGCCGAAAGGTATAAAAATCTGTTCATATAACCCCTCATTTGTCTTGAATGCTGTCTTCCACTCATCACCTTCTCTCATCGTTATCTGGTGATATCCACTTTTCAAGTCTATTTTTGAAAAATAGTTAGCTCCACTCAGGCAATCCATCAAGTCATCCATCCTTGGTAATGGAAATATGTGTCTGATGGTAATATTGTTTATGGCCCTCGAGTCCCTGCACATCCTCCATCCTCCATCCTTCTTTGGACTTAATATAGTTGGCACTACACATGGACTCAAGCTTTCCTTGACCAATCCTTTGTCTAACAGATCCTAAACCTGTCTCTTCACCTCCTCATTCTCTTGAGGTGTCAATCTGCATGTTTCTTTATTTGGCAGGTTTTCTCCTGGTATCAAATCAATGTGATGATTGATACTTCTGATAGGTGGAAATGATTTTGGCAACTCATCCACTGCAATAACATCAAAATTATCTAACAGTTCCTGAATTTCCTCAGGAAATTATTTCATCAAAGTACTGGTAAGGATAACTCTCGGCTTCCTTACTACAACAAACTATATCTCATGTTCCTTCTTTAATTCATTCAGGAATTCCTTCCCACTCATGAGTAGTATGCTTGCTCTAGCTTCATCCTTCACCTTCTTTTCTTGAATTGGTAGCAACATGTGTGTCTTGCCATTCTTCTCTAAGGTGTATGTATTTCTACTCCCATCATGAATAACATTCCTGTCATACTGCCACAATATTCCCAACAAAACATGACAGACATCCATGGGAATCACGTCACACATAATTTCATCTCTATATCCTCCTATTTTAAATCCAACCAAGCATTGTTGAGTGACTGTTACCTGATGACCTCTCTGCAACCATGAGACCTTATACATCGTTAGATGTGTAGTTGTCTCCAACTCTAGATTCTCCACCATCTCCATGGATACTAAGTTGTCAGTGCTTCCACTGTCAATTATCACCTTGCAAACCCTGTCCTTCATTTTACAAGATGTCCTGAACAAATTGTCTCATTGTGGTGGTTTCTCAGTTTTTGCCTCTTGTTTCAAAAGAACCTTCTTCATCATGAAGGATTTCCAAACCTTTGCACCTTCTGCCTCAACATCCCACTTCTGCGCTTATGAAATGTGAGCTTCACCTCCTTTATTCCTCTCGGGACAATCCCAAGACATGTGTCCTCTTTTTCCACAGGCATAACACCTTACTTCTCCTCCTTTTCCTCTTCCTCTTCCTCTGGGAAAATATTTTCTACCACCACCCTGTCTTCCTATGGAACTTCCTCCTCTCTCAGAGTGACTATGTGGTTTCTCCCCCTCATCCTTGGGTTTCTGTACTTTATCCTGGGCAACTTCTTTGCCTCTGTTCAAACTTCAACATATGTTTTGTTGACTCTGGCTCCTGGTCAACTTCTTTTCTGCCTTCAACTCCATTTGATACGCGTCCTCTACTTTCCTAACTATCGCCATGCTGATTTCATCCTGGATATCATATCTTAGGCCATTAATGTATATGGAAACTTTCTCTTCATCCCTCTCTCTCTCTGTCCATCTCTAATATTCAATTTGTAGAACTCCTCTGTGTACTCCTTCACAGTGAATCTTCTCTGTCTCAGGTTCTTCATCCTCCTGAACAGACTTATCTATTAATCCTTGGGTGTGAATTTTGCCTTTAGCTTGGCTACCATTCGATCCCAACTCTTGATCTTTTGTTTTCCCTTTCTCCTCCTACTAGTCTGCAATTCATCCCACCACAATGCTGCATGTCCTTTTAACCTAGTGACAACATGTCTTACCTTTTTCTCCTCTTCGACATCCTCATAGTTGAAATACTTGTCCATTGCTCATATCTAGTCAAGCAAATCTTCTGTGTCTAAATTTCCTTCATACATAGGGATGTCAATCTTTTCTCTGGCACCCAATTTGACAACTGCTTTCAACAAGTGTTCTTCTGCAGCATCTTCAGCTACAACTTCTTCGACTTCTACTTCTTTAATTTCTTCCACACTGACGTCTCCAACATCATGCGCTCTCCTTTTTGTTGTCTCCATGGCATCTAGCCTCACACATAATTCTCTCATCTTCCTTTCCATAGCTTTGTTGGCTATGGGTGGCTCAACATGTCTTCTAGGCAGCATTGTGCTGACGCTTTTGATACCCCTCGTCGATATCAGTTTACCTCTATCCCTACAGAAGTCAATTCTGTACTTGCTTTTATACCACTCTGACGCAGACCCCCCTTCCCTCCAAAGGGCTGCTCGACCTCCCGGTCATGGATTGTTTAAAATACTGAGTCAGAGTGACTCCTTGGGTTCCTTTTTCCTCTTAGTGACCATGGATTTAACCGTGGGACTACCCCTTCACAACTCGGTGTTCTAGGATATCCCGAACTCTTCCTTATCTTCTTCCCAAAATGTGCTACTCTGAATCTCTGACCTCTCGCCACACGTCTCCTCAAATCTGTTGGCCCCACTATGGTTCGGGTTTCGTGACTTCGTGAAACTCTAGGGTTCTCGCTTGTGAACCTCCAAAATTCTGATTCTCGAATTCCTTAATCCATTGCCACGTGCCTCTCTCTCAATCAGCGGTTGAAATCTGTTCGCGTTTCCAGACTTCACAACTTTAGTTTCTTCAAGCCTTCAAAATTTCCAAACTCTGAAGTGTTGAAACACTTCTCGACTATCCTCCGCCTAACTTTAGCGGATCTGATGGTCTGGAATTGTTCGCCTCCGTCTGAGAACGAATCTCGTTCACTGATTTTCAGTGAAGACTCCAGGGACTTCTTCCCTTGAAGAATTTCCACCTCTCCCTTGTGATATTTACTTCCTTGGGTTCCTTTGGTTCCTTTGAGCACCTCCTTCAAAACTTAGTTGAAATCTCGATTTGTGTGCACCTTGCAATGATTTTTCATCCACAACTTAGCTTCTCCTCATGGATGGCTTCACACTCCTTGTGAATTTTCTCTAACCACTTTTGTCTCCCATGACTGAAATCACACTATCCCTCCTGATATTTTGAGTCTGAAAATTCTTTCACACACTCCTTGCGGACGTCGATGCACTCCTTGAACAAATAAGTTTCACACTAACTCTCCTGAGCTTTGAGTCGAAACTGATTCGGTCACACACTCCTTACAGACACTATGCACACCTTTCACTCGCTCAAAGAAGAGAAAAATTGAAACTTATTCACTCTTCACAATGACTCATACATTCAACAATGCAAATGCAGTCCTAGATTCAAGAACAAGAAGTAATAGAGAATTGAAAAATAACATAAAGTCTACCATTCATTCAAACATACACATAATCAATACACATTTGGAACAATATTCCTCTGTTATGTTCATTCAACTGAAACTTACATACATTCATACATTGTTCTTCACTACTCCTTAACATACACACTATTAATCGACTATCTTCTATCAACAACTTTCCAACAACAACCACTACTAGGCAATATTACAAAGCTTTATACAAAAGGGGTTCTCTTTGAGCCTTTCTTCCAACTACTCTACGCTATCTTATCAGAATTAAATGCCATCAACTACTTAACATCTATTACAATAAATATGGAGTTAGACAGATGCGAGCGAAAGCTCTAGATCTGTGCTGCAATATTTTGCATTAAACAAAATAAATCTCCCCATCGATCTTACGCAATGGCTCAGCCTCCGATCATTAAAGATGTTCATGATTCAAAAAGTTTTGTCAGATATTACATTAATACATTGATCTTTGAATTTCAAAACATTTCAAAATACGTGCTAGTGTGCCCAACTGTCCTCCATGCTTGTGCTTTGCTGGTGATGCTCCTGCATCAGAGTGCATATGTTGGATTTATGATAGATCTGGGGTTTGCAAAAGGTTGTCCAACATAGTTTGATGTAGTCTCATGCAATTTCATATTTAACCTTCTATAAGGAAGGAGGTATCACTTGAAGAGTGTATGATAGTTGACATATGATTAAGGTGTAGAGTATCAAAGATTTGATCTAATGGATTTGTGCATTCCATTACTAATCTTTTAATCACATTCACTCAAGTTAATTGAGCTAACAACATTTACATCAATCATAACAACATGTATATTATCAAGATACATCACAATCACAAACACATAAGTAGAACTATTTTCCATTATATTATTAGATTGATCAATGCATCATAACCCATGTGCAAAACTCATGGCAAAGTGCCTAACTCATAACTCTTCTCATTACAATTAATTATTTGTAAACTATCATGGATATTCCACTAGAACAATTCGTCACAATCGATCTTTTTTTATGTTTAAATATTTTATTATATAGGTTTATTTAATTAGATCTCAAATTTATTATCACTAGCTTATTGTTCAAATTTATGAAAATAACTTAAATACAAAAATGAAAGAAGATGAAAATGAAGACACCATCCATACAAATGAACACAAGATGTATCCTAGGAAACCTGAAATAGGAGAAAACCCAACTACAGGGTGAGGCCTATGCGTTGCTCTATTTTATTCAGTTATGAACATGCAAATATAAAAAAATGAGCACTCACTATAGAGTTCCCTTTGACAATGTGGCACGAATGGCTACTACAAAATCTTCTTTCTCCTCTATTATGCTCTCCAATCCCACTCCTATATACTTTGTTCAAATATGGAACAAGTATAATACTAAAATAATGGAACCTCCTCTCTTCCTAGTGGCCCAATATTTAACATAGCATGATAGTCGTCTAGGGTTAGGGTTTTTGAATGCCTCAACTCTCAACTAGTGTAATATTTTTGACCTTCTAGAATATTTTTGAAATTCCACACATTTTTGACCCCACATGTGTTAGTAATGGGGGATACCATGGCATCCACTTGGTACCATGGTGGTCATCAAGGTAGCCAAATTGCAAGATGTATACCTCCCGCATAGGATCTCCGATTGGGGTGATTTTCACACCATTGGAAAGGTATAGGTGTATAGAAGAACATTAAGGGTTTGGGAGATATTCTCACAAATTTTGACCCCAAAAAGTATTGTTTGATGCCTCAAAATGGCTCTGGAAGGTTCTAGACCCCAAATTTCCAAATTGGGTCCTATCATTAAAATGAGCCTTGCAAGCCAATTCCTCCAATTTTTCCACCCAAAAAGTACCAAGATAGATGAAAAATTATATAATGATCCATTTTGAATCATACCTCCCTATTTAAGGAGGATTTTTTTTTACCAAATGAGGTGAGAAAAAATTTCCTCTACTTTCTCCATGGGGTACCATTTTTCCTTTCCTAAAATTTGTCCTTTCAACCTGATTTACTAGAGATCATGTTGCTCCTATCTGACAGTTGTGGACATGTTCTATAAAATTGTATATTATTCCAACTCTTCCTGAGAGTTGTTGCGAATTCCTCTATAGTAGGTAGGACTTGCTCCTCAATTTACTGATCCAACATGGAAGGCTCATGGAGTTTTGGATTTTCCACTTTCACCACTAAGTAAATGTGCATATTTGGGGGTAGATTGAGTCTGCACGTGTTATCACCCACCTTCTCCAATACCTCAAAATGGACACACCATAGAGACTTGATATTTTTACTAGGACCCTATAGCCTTTCTTTATTCAGTTGCAACTAAACTCTGTCTCCCACCTTGGATGTTTTCTCAATTATGTTACGATCACATCAAGCCTTTCAACTTTCTTGTGACTTATTCAACATCTCCTGTACTTGCAAATGAATATACCTAATATTTTCAACAAATTTCTTCAGTTTCAATGCTTCTCCTATGATGTCTTTCCTCAGTCCTCCTTGTTATCCATAGAAAACATCCGAGGGACTTACTAGTATAAGTATAGACTAATTTGTTATAAGAGTGTTGAATGTATATTAGATAATCATCCTAGGTCTTCATATGCTTATGATTTTAACCCTTCAAAAGTTGAACCAAAGTCCTGTTAAATACTTATACTTTCCCATCTATCTACGGATGGAATGTTGTATATATCTTCAACTTGGTGTCCATCTTTTCCCAAAGTGTAGTCCAAAAGTCATTGAGAAATTTGGTATCACTATTTGAGATGATGCCCATTGGTATTCCAAAATGCACCCAGAAATATTCAAAGAACATGTTTTTCGCTTCTTGTCTTTTGATGGTATTTTTACAAGGTATAATAATGCACTTCTTACTAAACCTGTCAACTACCACAAATAGATAGTCATGTCCCTTCTTGGTTGTTGGAAATCCACCCACAAAATCCACGGATATGATTTCTCAGGGTCGAGTGGGTACATATAAGGGATGGTATAAACCTTGCTTTATATTATTGTTCTTGTTGGTACAACAAAGTATGTATCCTCTAATATACCAAGCTACATATTATTGCATTTTGGGTGACCTTCACACTTGGATAATATTGCTATGAGTGGAAATTACTTTCCCAATACCTTTTCTACATTCAATTTTCCTAGGTCTATTCCATGTGATTGGAACATAGTTGCATGCCATTGAGCCACTCATTTTATTGAATGGACTCACTTTTAACTCTTTTTCGTGCTTGTAAAACCATAAAAAAGAAACTATCAAGCACACTTTGATCTCTTTTCCATACTTGTAAAACAATGGAAAAGACATTATCAAGCATAATTTTATCTGTCTTTCGTTCTCGTAAAAACATGAAGGAGACAACAAAAAAAGAGGGGGGGAAATAACCTAGATCTGTATTTAGTAAAGGGAAATCATCAGTCGTTGTCTCCCACATGGTACATGTTTGTGTCATTGTGTTACAATTGGGTTATAGCTTTCCTAGGAGCTGTACCATAATGACGAGTCATATAATCCTCTCACTGGTTACATTTCTAGTCACCATGGAGAGTGTTATCGCACAGTTTGTAGGTTGGGAAAAGCCCAACCCAAGCCACAAATGTGTGATACAACTCGGAAAAAACTATCACTGTCACCTCAATAAATGTCCCTCTCATTTATTGAAGGAAAATTCCAACACAAGGAAGGATTCCTGGTGACCCTAGGGCGATTGTGATGGAAGATGGAAAGTGATCGGAGAGTGCCCCTATAGGTCAAGGCCAAAGATGGGAAATATGCTTGAGAAAGAGTCTTATGAGCTGGTAAATGGTTTTCAAGGTTGTGTACCTGAAAAACAATGTTAGACCTGCCTAGAACAAGAGAATATTATATGATGAATAAAGCCTCAAAACCAATGGGGAATCAACAAGAAACCTTGCTGTCCCTAAATTGCAGCAGTATGAAAATATATATTAGTAGTAAATAAGTTATGACAACTACAAAATTAACCATCAAAATCAAGTGTATGGTGTTGGATATAAATCTAGAAATTAGCAGACAATTTTCCAATAGTTAAAACAATACTTTGATAGCAAAAGAGGGATGTTATTAAGTTTTATCAACAAGATTTTATAACAGCCTTATGGATGTAGAAAATTTTCATTACAACAACAAGTTATAGCCACTAAAATCAACAATTAAACCACCCAAACAATAGATTATAATCAATAGTGTTATCCCTAACTCCTAGGGATAACTAAAGATATGATGTCTCGAGGCCCTCAGGTTGCATACATGGAGTACCGAGAGGCATCTTGACCAACAATGTCCACTTGCATATATAAAGACCCACCTCACCACCAAAGTTCCAGGTTCATCATGACTATATCCATCACATCGGCTGGCTTCCGAAAGACATTGGGTATTGCTCCATGAGGTACACACAAGGTATTGTGGTGAGTGTCATTTCAATATTTGAGGCATTTGAGTTTGTTCCATCTATAACTTCTTTTGATTATGTAATGTTTGCTTGGACATTATGCTATTTTCCCTATTTCACTTTGGTGGTTGACATTGCACCCTATTAAGTGGGTCACCCTTAGGGATAGGTTTTCTATTGGGAGGTCCTCTTGACAAGTTATCGTGCCATTCCCGACCATACTTGTCACTTTCCACAATTCATCCTCTCATCTCCTTACCTTTTGGGATTTTCAAGTATACTAACCTAAGAAGGGATTGTCCCTAATTTCATGGGAACAAGGGGATGAAGGCCCATAGGATTGTAGTTGGAAAAAGATAAAATCCAATCATGAACCTTCTAAATGCTCACTCATGGATCACGAGGACAATGAAATGTCTGTCATAAGAAACTGATGGGACTTGTAAAAAAATAACTAATGCAAAATGCCAACCAAGATGGAGCATGTGTGGGCATTATTTTTCATGCTTAGGTAGAATCCCCACACATGGTTTCATCTTGGGGAAGCATGATGTGACCAGGGTAGATTCAAGATGGGAACTATTTTTCATGCTTAGGAAGAATCCCCACCTTGGCTTCAACTTGGAAACATCTTAAAAAGAATAAAATGCAATAAATGGGCTTGGGAAAAGTATGCATTGAAAACGAAGGTGCAACACACCCTCTACAAAGGCACCCATAATGAGACACTATGATCCCTTGTATGTCATGAACCCCATGCCCAAAAGTCTTGCCCCCATCCATGCCAGTTTTTCCACATTTCTTAGAGAGGGGCCCACTTGGAAAACGCTCCTAAACTTGAGGTACGATTCACCCAATAGGTCGCCTTTCAACCCTCCCATACCTAAACTTGGAAAATTGCATATGGTCTTTGAGAATTTGTTTATTTTGATGAGGCAGTTTTTGATGTACATGCTTAGATGGCTCTTTTATTGACTTGATTTACTCATAATGAATTTGACTTGAGATCTTTGGAGGGTGTATTCATTGTCTTTGCAGGACCTAGATGGTGGACAATTTTGGAAGAACAAGCCTAGCTTGGGCTTCATTTAGGCTTGAAGCTCACATGATGGTGTTGAGTAAAAGAAATGAAAGTCCTCCTCACAACATTTTTTCGAATCTTATTTGGCTAAATCAAGATAGGCAATATTATCACCCTAATTTATAACCTTATTGCGAGTGCAATTAACCTTCAAGTTATTTGACTTAAAGACCAATTGTTGTTTTAAATTTATTTATCAAATGCAAACTGAAATAAAGAAGTCTAATTTTTTAATATAATAATTTAAAAAAGAAGCAAAATCACATAATCTGATAAAAATAAGAAAGACCAAGAGAGTTGCAAAACCATCAATGATTTTATTCATTCATTCTATAACATACAATACACTTCTTGATCCAGATTATTTTTGGAATGAAATGAAAGCAGAGAAATTACAATGAAGTACTCATGAAAATTGCCAGAAACAAAGAAATACAACAATACTTGATTTCTATTAATGAAAGAATATTAAGGAGACAATAATTGAGTGCCCAATGGAAGAGGGGAAAGCATTTTCTGAATCTGAAGCTTGGTGATATGCGTGACTTTTTGGAGAAGTTGTGCTTCTTAGCTTGTGGAAGACTGTCACAAACCTATTACTAGAGGGGTTCAATCTGTTCCACCAATCTATTGTCTCTGGGTTTGATGGGGCATTGTGTAGGCACCATTATAGGTGAAGAAATGATATCTTCTTTCTCTTCGACAATCTGTTTTTGTTGGATAGAAGGTGTTGAGACTGCAGTGGTTGTTGTGGTCTTCTGTGCATCCTTTGAATAGACTATGAAGAGGATGAATTTTGCAGTATGAGAGATTACCTTGTGCCACTATTTTGGTGGAGCAGTAGTCGTAACTACCTCTAGTATCCCATAGAGCTGACCTCCCAGAGTAATAATGACACTATGGGGTCTAGAATCATAGACAACTTGACGTTTCCACATATATGGTTGGCCCAAAAAAACATCACAGACATCAAGAGGGGAAACATCACACACTACCTCATCCTTGAAGGGATGGATGCCATAGGACAGGCGACACTGCTGGCTGACAGAAAGATCTAGTCCCTGGTGAAGCCACCCGATGTTGAATGGTTGTAGGTGTGGTGTTGTTGACAATCCCAACTATTTTATGACCTTAGCTGAGATGAGGTTCTTCTAGATGCCGTTATCAATAATTAAATGCAATGGGGTCCCCTTCACCCACATATGTGAATGGAAGAGTCACTCCCCCTCTTCAGGATCCACTGGTTCTTCTGGTTGAATTGTTGTGGTCGTGACAATAACAGTGGGGTCTGCGTCGATGATCTGTCTATTTTCAATATTTTCTTGATCATATTCCAGATCAGGGTTCGGCTCCATGTCTTTGACCTTGGCCACCAATGACTATCTCAAGCGACATTCATCAGTGATGTGCCAGGGGATTTTGTGGAAGTCACACCACTTCCAAGTGTCATTCTTCCTCTTTCCTTTACCCTTCTTGTCCTATGTCTTGGACTAGTTTTCTAGAGGCTATTGGTTAGGGCCGTCTTTACCATACTTTGGTTGTTGCAGACTTCCAGAATCAAATTCCCATTTGTTCCGGTGCCTAAATTTCTGCTTGATTTTGACAACATATCGATAGGAAACTCCCAATGATGAGATGTTTAGGAAATCCATTTTGGTTTGGATGTACCTATGCAAAGCCCCACGATATTTCATAACTAGATGCCACTTAGAGTCTTTGATACCCAACTTGGTGCGTAAGGTATGGAAAGTATTTGTGAACTCCAACACTGTTTGGCTCTTCTCTTACTGCAGTGTGGTCTATCTCATGTACCGGTCTTCATATTTATCAATAGGATAGTACTATTCTTTGACCGCATCCACAAAGAAATACCAAGTGGGCTCGACCCCATATATTGGAGATTCCTACGTGGAACTTTTCTCCAAGTAAGTTTCCCACCAATGTTTGACATGGGGGAGAGCCTTGAGGAGTGTGAAGGTGATATTTTCCCTGTCGGAAAATTTTTGAACAGAGAAATAACCTTCTAATAAATTTAACCATTTTTATATGGCATTAGCATCTATTTGACCTTCAAATATGGGAATATCAAAATTAACTTGTACCTTGAAGGGAGAGGTTCCTCCAAAATGGCCGCTTGATGAAGATGCGCTTGTTGTTGTTTGCAGGCGTTGAAGGATGTGTTCAAAACTCTCTATCATTTCATCCCTCTGTCGCGCGAGAGCTTGCTCAAGAAACATGTTAATAGAATATTTTTCTCTACCGTTTTTGTTTTCTACTGCCATCGAGGGTTTCTTGGGCATGCAAGAGTGATTGTTCTCAAGAGAGACAAGCTCAAGACCCAATTGGATATACTTGGACCTTGTCGGGGACATGCACGGAAAAATGATCAAGAGTAGCCTACTTTGATACCACGAATCCATATTATTTTCAGAATGAAATGAATGCAAACAAATTACAATGAAGTACTCATGAAAATTTCCAGAAACAGAGAAATACAACAATACTTGATTTCTATTAATGAAAGAATTGTAAAGAGACTGTAAAAATACAGAGTGTAAGACTCACTATAATGGTGGTAGCTTTATCTTTGAGATTAGATGTGACGACTACGCTCATTCGCTAGAATATGGTTACAATGAGGCCATGAAGGCCTTTTTATGATAAACATGAATGCCAAAACCCTAGACATCCAAAAACCTAACCCTAGGAGATGAAATGCCAAAAGTCACGTGGGCCTCGTTAAGGTGGGTTAGTACATTAACTTCATGGGGTCATAATTTTTTCATACGATCTAAGTTTTAGGCACGTGATAGCCCACTAGAAAGGTCTTTTCAAGAACTACGCATTACATCGTCAAACTCTGACTCTGTCTACAGTTTGACTATGGTGAGCCAAAAAAACACTGTTTAGGGCCCCAAAATGACCTTGGAAGTACAACAAGATGTGATGACATGAAAACATACAAAATAAGCAAGCTGGATTATGTGGGAGGCCACCATTATCCACCTGGAATATGTGTATGGCTTCATACAGCCCCAGAAGTGTAGAACCCATAATTACAAAGAAGTACAGAAGAACGTTCTAGACTAAAAACTGACAAGAGGAGCCAATTGGAACAGGTGGGTGGCCACCAATATCCACATGGATCAATCCTACCCCCTTAGGAAGCAATGGTATCCATTGTTTTGAGTGCCCATGGAAGAGGGGAAATCATTTTATGAATCTAAAGGTTGGTGAGATGCATGCCTTGTTGGAGAAGTTCTACTTCTTGGCTTGTGGAAGATTGTCACAAACATGTTGCTGGAGGGGTTGAATCTATTCCACCAACCTGTTGTCTCTGGGTTTGATGGGGCATTGTGTAGGCACAATTGTAGGTGAAGAAACAATATCTTCTTTCTCTTCGACAATTTTTTTTTGCTGAATAGAAGGTGTTGAGGCTACAATGGTTGTAGTGGTCTTCTGTGCATCCTTTGAACAGACTGTGAAGATGATGAATTTTGCAGTATGAGAGATTACCTTGCGGCACTGTTTTGGTGGAGAAGTAGTTGGAACTACCTCTGGTATCCTATAGATCTGACCTCCTAGTGTAATAATGACACTACAAGGTCTATACTTATAGACAACATGACATTTCCACATATATGGTTAGCCCAAAACAACATCACAGACATAAAGAGAGGCAACATTACACACTACCTCATCCTTGAAGGGATGGATTCCATAGGACATGCGACACTATTGCATGACACAAAGATCTCATCCTTGGTGAAGCCACCCGATGTTGTATGGATGCAGGTGTGGTGTTGTCGACAACCCCAACTATTTGATGACCTTAGCTGAGATAAGGTTCTTTTGGTTGCCGTTATTAATAATGAAATGCAATGGGGGTCCCCTTCACCCACATCTATGAATGGAAGACACACTCCCCCTCTTCAGGATGTACTGGTTCTTCTCATTGAATTGTTGTGGTTGCGATAGTAGCAGTGGAGTTTTCCTCGATGATCTGTATGTTTTCAATATTTCTTGGATCATATTCTGAATCAGGGTTTGGCTCCGTGTCTTTGACCTCGACCACCAATGACTGTTTCAAGTGACATTCACCGGTGTTGTGCCAGGGGATTTTGTGGAAGTCACACCACTTCCCAATGTCATTCTTTGTCTTTCCTTTACCCTTCTTTTCCTGTGTCTTGGAATGGTTTTCTAGAGGCTATTGGTTAGGGATGTATTTACTGTGCTTTGTTTGTTGTAGACTTTTAGACTCAAATTTCCATTTGTTCTGGTGCCTAAATTTCTTCTCAAATTTGACAACATATCGATAGGCAGCTCCCAATGATGAGATGTTTAGGAAATCCATTTCGGTTTGGATGTACCTATGCAGATCCCCACGGTATTTCAGAACCATATGCCACTTGAAGTCTTTGATACCCATCTTGGTGCACAAGGTATGGAAATTATTTGTGAACTCCGACACTGTTTGGCTCTTCTCTTGCCATAGTGTGGTCCATCTCATGCATTGGTCTTCATAGTTATTAACAGGATAGTACTATTCTTTGATTGCATCCACAAAAAAATCGAAAGTGGGTTCGACCCCATATATTCCAGATTCCTTTGTTGAATGTTTCTCCCAGTAAGTTTCCCACCAATGTTTGACATGCGAGAGATCCTTGAGGAGTGCAAAGGTGATCTTTTCCCTATCGAATTTTTTTTGAACAGAGAAATAACCTTCTAATAGATTTAACCATTTTTCTAGGGAATCCACACCTATTTGACCTTCAAATATGGGAATATCAAAATTAACTTGTACCTTGAAGGGAGAGGTTCCTCCAAAATGGTCGCTTGATGAATATGCATCTGTTACTATCGACAAGCATTGAGGGATGTGTGCAAAATTCTCCATCATTTTGTCCCTCTGTCATGCGAGAGCTTGCTCGAGCAACAAATTAATAGAATCTTTTGCTCCCTGATTTTTCTTTTCTACCCCCATCGCGGGTTTCTTGGACGTGTGAGAGTGATTGTCCTCAAGAGAGACAAGCTTGAGACCCAACTGGCTATACTTAGACCTCATTGGGGAGATGCATGGAAAAATGATCAAGAGCATCCTACTATGATACCACTGATCCAGATTATTTTCGGAACGAAATGAAAGCAGAGAAATTACAATGAAGTACTCATGAAAATTTCTAGATACAAAGAAATACAACAATACTTGATTTCTATTAATGAAATAATTGTAAAGATATTGTAAAAATACAGAGTGCAAGACTCGCTAGAATGGTGGCAACTTTATATTTGAGATGAGAAGTGATGACTATGCTCATTTGATAGAAGATGATTACAATGAGGCTCTAAAGGAATTTTTATGATAAACATGAATTCCAAAACCCTAGACATTAAAAAAAAATAACCCTATGAGATGAAATGCCAAAATTCATGTGGGGCCCGTTTGGTTAATTTAATACATTAACTTATCGGGGTCATAACTTTTGCATATGATCTCCATTTTAGACACGTGATATCCCATTGGAAAGGTCTTTTCTAGAAATACACATTACACTATCAAACTTTGACTTAGTCTATAGTTTGACAGTGGTGATCCAAAAAAACATTGTTTAGGGCCCCCAAATCGGCCCTAGAAGTACATCAATATGTGCTAACATGAAAACATACAAAATAATCCAGTTGGATTAGGTGGGAGGCCACCAAAATCCACCTGGAATATGTGTGGGGATTCATACAACCCCAAAAGTGTAGAACGTCCTGAACTAAAAACTAACAAGAGGAGCCAGTTGGAACAATTGTGTGGCCACCAATATCCACCTAGATCAATCCTCCCCCCTTAGGAAGAAATGGTATCCATTGTGTTGAGTGCCTAGGGAAGAGGGGAAATAATTTTCTGAATCTGAAGCTTGGTGAGATGCGTGCCTTGTTGGAGAAGTTGTGCTTCTTAGATTGTGGAAGAATGTCACAAGCCTGTTGCTGGAAGGGTTGAATCTGTTCCACCAACCTGTTGTCTTTGGGTTTGATGGGGCATTGTGTAGGCACCATTGTAGGTGAAGAAAAAATATATTTTTTCTCTTTGAAAATATGTTTTTTTTGGACATAAGGTGTTGAGGTTGCAGTGGTTGTAGTGGTATTTTGTGCATCCTTTGAAAAAACTATGAAGATGATGAATTTTGTAGTATGAGAGATTATCTTGCAACACTGTTTTGGTGGAGCAGTAGTAAGAACTATCACTGTTATCCTATAGAGATGACCTCCTAGAGAAATAATGACACTACAAGGTCTAGAATCATAGACAACATAATGTTTCCACATATATGGTTGGCCCAAAACAATGTCACATACATCAATAGGGGAAACATCACACACTACCTAATCATTGAAGGGATGGATGCCATAGGACATGTGACATTGTTGGATGACACGAAGATCTCATCCCTCATGAAACCACCCAATGTTTTATGGCTGCGGGTGTAGGGTTGTCGACAGTTGGACCTTAGCTGAGATGAGGTTCTTCTAGCTACCGTTATCAACAATGAAATGCAATAGGGTCCCCTTCACCCACATATGTGAATGGAAGAGGCACTCCCCCTCTTTAGGATCTACTGATTCTTCTGGTTGAATTGTTATGGTCGTGCCAGTAGCAGTGGCATTTGCGTCGATGATTTGTCTATTTTCAATATTTTTTGGATCAGATTCCAAATTAGGGTTCAGCTCCGTGTCTTTGACCTCAACCAACAATGACTGTTTCGAGCGACATTCATCAGTGTTGTGCCAGGGGATTTTGTGGAAGTCACACCACTTCCTAGTGTCATTCTTCGTCTTTCCTTTACCCTTCTTGTCCCATGTCTTGGACTGGTTGTCTAGAGGTTGTTGGTTAGGGCCGTCTTTACCGAGCTTTGGTTGTTGAAGAATTGCAGACCCGAATTCCCATTTGTTCTGGTGCCTAAATTTCTTCTTGATTTTGACAACATATCAATAGGCAGCTCCCAATGATGAGATGTTTAGGAAATCCATTTCGGTTTGGATGTACCTATGCAAAGCCCCATGATATTTCATAACTAGATGCCTCTTAGAGTCTTTGATACCCATCTTGGTGCGCAAGGTATGGAAAGTATTTGTGAAATCCGTCACTATTTGTCTCTTCTCTTTCCGTAGTGTGGTCCATCTCATGTACTGGTATTCAAAGTTATAAACAAGATAGTACTATTCTTTGACTGGCTCCACAAAAAAATCCTAAGTGGGATTGACCCCATATATTCTAGATTCCTATATGGAACTTTTCTCCCAATAAGTTTCCTACAAATGTTTGACATGGGGGAGAGAATTGAGGAGTGCGAAGGTGATCTTTTCAATGTCGGAAAAATTATGAACAAAGAAATAACCTTCTAGTAGATTTAATGATTTTTCAAGGGCATCCACATCTATTTGACCTTCAAATATGGGAATATCAAAATTAACTTGTAACTTGAAGGGAGAGGTTCCTCCAAAATGTCCGCTTGATGAAGATGTGCCTATTTCTATTGATAGGCATTGAAGGATGTGTGAAAAATTCTTCATCATTTCATCCCTTTGTCGTGTGAGATATTTCTCAAGCAACATGTTAATAAAATATTCTACTTCACCATTTTTATTTTCTGCCTCCATTGAGGTTTTCTTGGGCGTACGAGAATGATTTTCCTTGAGAGAGACAAGCTTGAGACCCAGATGGATATACTCGAAACTAGTCGGGGACATGCGCGGAAAAATTATCAAGAGCATCCTGCTATGATACCAATGATCCAGATTATTTTCGGAATGAAATAAAAGCAGAGAAATTACAATGAAGTACACATGAAAATTTCCAGAAACAGAGAAATACAACAATACTTGGTTTCTATTAATGAAAAAATTGTAAAGAGACTGTAAAAATACAGAATGCAAGACTCACTAGAATGATGGCGAATTTATCTATGAGAAGAGATGTGATGACTATGCTCATTCACCAGAATATGATTACAATGAGGTTATGGAGGCCTTTTTATGATAAACATGAATACCAAAACCCTATAAATCCAAAAACCTAACCCTAGGAGATGAAATGCCAAAAGTCACGTGGGCCCCGTTTGGGTAAGTTAGTACATTAACTTCCCGGGGTCGTAACTTTTTCATACGATCTCTGTTTTAGGCATGTGATATCCCATTGGAAAGGTCTTTTCGAGAAATAATCATTACACCATCAAACTCTAACTTCGTCTACAATTTGACTATGGGGAACCAAAAAAACACTGTTTAGGGCCCCAAAACGGCCCTGAAAGTACAACAAGATGTGTTGACATGAAAACATACAAAATAATCCAATTGGATTAGGCGAGAGACCACCAATATCCACCTAGAAGATGTGTAGGGATTCAGACAACCCCGAAAGTGTAGAACCCACAATTACAAAGAAGTATATAAGAACGTGCTGAACTAAAAATTTTCAAGAGGAGCCAGTTGGAACATGTGGGTGGCCACTAATATCCACCTGGATCAATCCTCCCCCCTTAGGAAGCAATCATATCCATTGCGTTGAGTTCCAAAGGAAGAGGGGAAAGCATTTTCTGAATCTGAATCTTGGTGAGATGCGTGCCTTGTTGGAGAAGTTGTGCTTCTTGGCTTGTGGAAGTCTGTCATAATCCTATTGTTGGAGGGGTTGAATATGTTCCACCAACATGTTTTCTTTGGGTTTGATGGGGCATTGTGTTGACAACATTGTAGGTGAAGAAACAATATCTTATTTCTCTTTGACAATCTATTTTTGTTGGATAGAAGGTGTTGAGGCTGCAGTGGTTGTAGTGGTCTTCTGTGCATCCTTTAAACATATTGTTAACATGATGAATTTTGCAGTATGAGAGATTACCTTGCGGCACTGTTTTGGTGGAGTAGTAGTCAAAACTACCTCTGGTATCCTATAGAGATGACCTCCCAGAGTAATAATGACACTACGGGGTCTAGACTCATAGAAAAAATGACGTTTCCACATATATGGTTGGCCCAAAACAACATCACAGACATCAAGAGGAGAAATATCACACACTACCTCATCTTTGAAGGGATGGATGCCATAGGACAAGCGACACTGCTGGCTGACACAACGATGTCGTCCCTAGTTAAGACAACCGATGTTCTATGGCTACAGGTGTGGTGTTGTCGACAAACCCAATTGTTTCATGACCTTAGATGAGATGAGGTTCTTCTAGCTACCGTTATCAACAATGAAATGCAATGGGGTCCCCTTCACCCACATCTGTGAATGGAAGAGGTGCTATTTCATTTGTACCAATTAATGAACCATTTCCTCCTTGTAACTTTCATCTTAAATACAAAACACATCAACTTGGCACATCAAACAACCATGTGATAAAAAATGTATAACATGAAAGGCCCCTTGTCACTCCATGTGGAAATCATTAAATTTACCAAAATTTAACCATTATGTAGATCGATGCAAAATATATAGCATAAAAATATAAGGTTGTCCAAAATATAAACTGCCAAAATTATGAGTTGTCCAAAATAAAATGCTATCAAAATCATAAGCTGCCAAAAATAATATGTTGTCCAAAAAGAAGTGAAAAGAAGTTCATATACAGATGCCAACAAAATCATGAAAAACCATATTTGCTGTGAGAGGATGCTCCTCTCTTTCCATGACTACTTTCAACCCTTTCATTTCTCCCAACTAATGAACCTGCCTTAGCATATTTTTGATCCATTCCCTACACATGTGAAGTGACTGAATGTGATGACTTTGACTCAGCTGCTGCTATTTTCTCGTTCTATGGACTATCCTAAAGTTCAATGATCTTGGCCTTGGCATGATGGGAATGTGAGGCTTGGGATATAGGTTGCTGATGCAATGGAGAAGTAGTATGCCAGACATGAAAAGTAGGCTATTGAGGGTGATCAATATTTGGCCAGCCGTGTGACTGTCCAGAAGGAGGATGTACAACATTTTTCCAGCCATCATGTTCTGGTCTAACTAGAGGAGAAAAAACATGGTTTTGGATTGGAATACTGATACTTGGACGAGGGTTCTCAGGAATAAGTGGAGGTCTATAAGCTTTATTGTCCAGCCAAATTGAGGAATCATGTCTGCAACAACTGATTGAAATATTCCGAATCTGCATCAAAATGTATGGAAAAATGGAGCCTCTTATTACCTCTTAGCCAAGGACCTAGTCCTCTACCTTTATTATTTTCTCTCTTGCCATCAATGCCCTCACTGAAAAATATCACACTGATATATATTTACACAAGTCAGAACCAAATTTCAACTAATAATTCATATAAAACTTTGCAAAAGAAATAATTTAAACACGACTTTGTTTATAATAATACACATGCAAGCAATCATCATGCAATTCATGCTCTCAAAGCCAGAAATCACTTAGAACATTGATTTTGAAAGGGTTTTTGGGATTAAATGATGGGATTTCTAATGAGTGAAAAATGGTAAGTATGACAGGCATGTAAAATGGACTATTTTGTTCCATGGCCAGCTTTTTTAAACACCTCATTAACTCTCAATCATATTACTTCATCTTGAAAACAAAGTTAAACCTGAAAACGTTAATATCTCTCTTTTAATCAATTTAGTTATGCAATTACATAACTATAATTAAGGATGGAAGTAAAAGGGAAATTTGGGAAAATGAATTGGGATTGTAATGAGCAAAAAATGTTACTTATGATAGTGGAATGTAAAATGAACATGCATTAATTACAAAGTCTATAATGGTCTGTATTCTTTAAGAATAATTATAATTACATGCAATCACATGGTTTTAAACATGTATCGATTTTCAACTCTTCATATTATATCATGTTATAACCAAATTCTTCATTTAACTTGCACAATGTCTTAATTAAAAGTTCTGATGGTACCCAACTGTTTATTTAAAATGATTATTTTCTTTTGTTCATCACACTAATGTGCAATAGTCACAATTTTTTAATTTCTGTTTAAGACCATTGATCTTCCATGATTTTTTCAAATATACAGTGCAAACCATCATCATCAATCCTAGCAGTGACCAATCATTATGCAAATTTCATCATAAAACCAAAAGTTCTGAAATGCTACTTCATCATAACCCAAGCTTAATCCACCGAGAAAGATCCAAATTGAAATTGGGAAAATTAAGTTTGCAACAACATCTAGTTTATCCAAACCATTAATCCAAATATGTATCACATGCATCGAAAGATCATTACATAAATGAGCCTTAAACACATTGAGGAATTAAATCCCAAAATCCTTTTTTTTTAAACTCGGTCGGGTTTTGAGTAATTCATGCAAGGATTACAGACACAGTTTGTAATTGAACTTGTTTTCTCAACCTCATTCGTCGAGTGCCGTGCATATGTGTGTGGGTCTCTCTATTTTTCGATGAGTCGATAACCCATAGTCTGCATGCAACCCTTTCATGCGACCATAGTGAAACAAATTCATTCTTAGGTTGTAATACCAAGCTTGAACAAGTGAAGAACAATGTATATAACACAAAACTAGTAGTATTGGACCTTGCAGATGAAAAACTAAATTTTGCAAAGCACGACAAAAGATGGTTGAAACCCCTTTATCATTCAATCAATAAAACCCAAATTCATGCATGCCTTCATTAACAAGGAACATTATTGTTTTTGAATTGCATAATGAATGCAAGAAATACAAACCCCAACTAAAAATGAATCAAAAACCACTGTTGACCAACTCTACATATGAGGTCGGGGGGTGTAAAAACCCAAATAAACAAACCCATGACGACGATACAACTCTAATGGTTGAAAACAACTAAAAAGTGAGCTACAAAACAGAGAATCCAAGATGCTCATATCCCAAATAGATATATAATAGGTGGAAATGAAACACATAAACTCAACAACCATAAATTGCTTTTCTTCATCAAACTACTTTCAACGTCAACTATTCATGCTCTAAAAACTCATATATCTTCATTCAGCTAGGAGTGTCATTCTTCACATTTCCAGAGTTATAACATGAAAACAATCAAATTGACAAGCACAACACATCTTTCACATTTCCACGAGTAAATTATTTAGCAAAGAACAACATTAGACGAAAGGGAGTCAAAACCTTGGTACCTGGAGTTGTGTGGTATTTATTTGCGTTTCAAAACAGTTGCAGTAGTTACAACCTGACGTCCAAACCCTTCCTCAAACTCAAAATGAATCAAATTCCAAACCCCCGAGGTGGTAACCCAAGACAAGCATAATGCAATAACTGCTGGTCACATCGCGCTAGGGTGGCGACCACCATTAATTTTTTACAAATCCCAAAGATCACCACGTCAAAACCTCAAGTGCTCGATGATTTCTAAGTGTATTCCATGTCACACAATCTTCACATGCCATATACGTTTCCCCTTTCCTCATTAAATATACATAACACTTTTGAATAGTCTGCAGTCAAGGCACATTATATATCCCATATACACTAAAACCTCCAAACCTTTACTATATAAAACTTTCAAAATTATTGCAATTACAACAACAAGGCCGATAACATTTCTATCATATAAATCATATGATATGTGTCATAACTCATACATATAATCAATGGTGTGCATATGATATGTATACCATATACTTATAAAAATTGATCACACCCTTTTTAAGATAAATTGCATCACATTTGTCAAGGAGCGATGAGATAAAGTCATCAAATGCATGTGTACACACACACACACACACACACACACATAGATACACACACACACACACACACACACACACACACACACACACACACACACACACACACACACACATGCATATAGGGTGGCAACCACCATTAATGTTTTACAAATCCCAAAGATCACCATGTCAAAACCTCAAGTGTCCGATGATTTCTAAGTTTATGCCATGTCACACAATCTTCACATGCCATATACGTTTCCCCTTTCCTCATTAAATATCCATAACACTTTTGAATAGTTTGCAGTCAAGGCACATTATATATCCCATATACACTAAAACCTCCAAACCTTTACTATATAAAACTTTCAAACTTATTGCAGTAACAACAACAAGGCCGATAATATTTCTATCGTATAAATCATATGATATGTGTCATAACTCATACATATAATCAATGGTGTGCATATGATATGTATACCATATACTTATAAAAATTGAGCACACCCTTTTAAAAATAAATTGCATCACATTTGTCAAGGAGCGATGAGATAAAGTCATCAAATGAATGTGTACACACACACACAAATATATAT
>ML824183.1:32426-42497 GCA_009831015.1 Picea engelmannii | reverse complement strand
GGTACTAAATAAAGTTAATAAGTGGGGACCCTCTATTTCTTTTAAATCAATTAATGAACCATTTCCTCCTTGTAAATTCCATCTTAAATACAAAACACATCAACTTGCCACATCAAACAACCCTGTGATAAACAATGTATAAGATGAAAGGCCCCTTGTCACTCCATGTGGAAATCATTAAATTTACCAAAATTTAGCCATTATGTAGATCTATGCATAATATATAGCATAAAAATATAATGCTGTCCAAAATATAATCTGTCAAAAGTATGAATTGTCCCAAATAAAATGTTATCAAAATCATAAGCTGCGAAAAATAATATGTTGTCCAAAATGAAGTGAAAATAAGTTCATATACAGATGCCAACAAAATCATGAAAAAAAATATTTTTTGTGAGAGGTTGATCCTCTCTTGACATGACTACTTTCATCCCTTTCATTTCTCCCAACTGATGAACCCGCCTTAGCATATTTCTGATTATTTCCTTGCCCATGTGAAGTGACTGAATGTGATGACTTTGATTTAGCTGCTACTACTTTCTCCTTCTCTAGACTATCCTCAAGTTTAGTGATCTTGGCCTTGGCATGATGGGAATGTGAGGCTTGGGATATAGGTTTCTGATGCAAGAGAGAAGCAATATGCCATGCATGAAACAGAGTTTGTTGAGGGTGATCAATATTTTTCCAGCCATGTGACTGTCAAGAAGGAGGATGTACAAAATTTTTCCAGCCATCATGTTTTGGTCTAACTAGAGGAGCAGAAACATGGTTTGGGATTGGAATACCGATACTTGGATGAGGTTTTTTAGGCATAAGTGGAGGTCTATAGGCTTGTTGGCCAACCAAATTGAGGAATATTCTCTGCAACAACTGATTGAATTCTTCTGAATCTGAATCAAATTGTATGGAAAATATGAGCCTCTTATTACCCCTTTTCTAAGGACCTAGTCCTCTACCTCTATTATTTCCTCTCCTTCCATGACTACCCCTGCTAAAAATGCTCATACTGATATATATTTACACAAGTCATAACCAAATTTCAACTAATCATTCATCTAAAACTTTGAAAAATAAATAATTTAAACATGGCTCTGTTTATAATAATACACATTCAAGCAATCATCATGCAATTCATGTTCTCAAAGCCATAAATCACTTAGAACATGGATTTTGAAAGGGTTTTTGGGATTAAATGATGGGATTTGTAATGATTGAAAAATGGTAGGTATGGAAGGCATGTAAAATGGACCATTCTCTTCCATGTCTAGATTTTTTAAACACCTCATTAACTCTCAATCATATTACTTTAGCTAGAAAATGAAGTTAACCCTGAACAATTTAATATCTCTCTTTTAATCAATTTGTTTATGCAATTACATAACTATAATTAAGCATGGGAGTAAAAGGGAAATTTGGGAAAATGAATTGGGATTGTAATTGTTGTAGGAAAATCTCCCTGCGGACAGGTAGATTGCCTCAAAGAGCTAGACTCTTAACTCTAAGACAAAAAGTACTTATCATGGTCACTAACTTCCTTTTAGATCTAGGTGGACTAGTGTGTGGGGAGGAAGGAGAAAAGAAGTACCTTTTACCGGTGTTTGTCCCTGTACGCTCCGAGTTGAGCTCCAATCTTTCGCTCTTCGATCAGCCCTGTAGACAAACAAAGTACGACCACTTCCTACTCTATCAAGATTAGTCTGAAATAGGTCTATCTACTAAAGAGACAAATTCATGTGAGATTGGACACGAATTAGAAATAAACAGGCGAAGAAAATTATATTAGTGAGAACAAAACATTGCTTACAGTCATAAATGGATTGCAACAGTTTCGTCAAGTCCTCCTTGTCTACCCCTTTCTCAAAAGATCCACGATCTGAATGATGATGGATTCACTGATTGTTCCCTATGAGATCATATGTCTCTTGCTTCCAAAATATCTCTGTTCTAGCACCACTTATGAGATCATAAGTTTGGTGTGATTCTCTTTTTTCAGTCCCCTTTCACCATTAGAAAGCTTGCTTATATAGCCTTGGAAAGGCTCTAACCACTTGAGATATCCTTGGGGAAGTTGAGGATTTTCCTCCTTCATTTGAGGATCTGCCCTAAGATCATGGCTGGACTAGGGATTCAAATCCAATTGCCTTCCAAGAATGAAAGGATCCTTCCCCCATTCATCTCAACAACTTAACTACTACCCAGAATAGGTAGCGCTCCCTCAAAAGGACCATCAGAGCATTGTAGTGCTCCCTAGTAGGATTTAGGGGGGCGCCAATGCTCTCAAAATCCATATCACTCCCTCAAAAGGGCCAGAGGATCTTTATAATGCTCCCATATAGTGTAAGGGGGAGCGTCGACGCTCCCATAAGAGGTATAGGGGAGCGTTCTCCTTCAAAAGCTCAGTTTTTGAGGTGCTTTCAGATGGAAAAAGGTTTGTAAGCATGATGACTCATTTCTCCTCTTCCAAATAAAATGTTTGAGGTGTTTCAAGTGTCCTTCTCATGTCGTTATAGGCATGACATAGGCATCATGGCAGTATGCTTCCCTAACACTTGCGACACTTGTGAGCAAAATGTGACACTTGCGACACTTATAATGACGACACTTGCGACACTATCAAAGTGAGTATTTTTTATGTGTAACAGATTCCCCCCCAAAGTATGAAGTTAGAAGACATGAAATAATAACTGAAATTATTTGTAGACTTTCAAGCAAGGGTATAGACTCGGAGAACCTGATGGAAGCTGTACACAAACATCCAACAAATATTATGACATGTTTCAAAACCCAAGGCAGACATACCTATGCTTGGGTGATCAAGACTTGCAAGATATGGCCACCATAAAATACATTGCGGATCCATAATTGTATTGACAAAAGGTATAGCCACCGAAAATACACTGTGGATCTATACTCCTATGACCTGAACTGATCGTAGCCATGAGGAATACATGGTGGATCTACGATATGACAAGACATAGCCATGACCAATATAAAGTGGATCTATGTAACAATGTATGCATCATTTGTCCAAGAGAAACTCCTTCACAACCTGGGAAAAGTGTATATCAAAGTGATCACTCAACCCAGGGTCTTCTTACCAATCCCAATGTGGTACGATTCTAACCATGTGAATAGATGTCCTGATGTCGAACATGGCAGAAACCACTTGATTACCGGTCAATGGTGTGAACCGTTAACAAGTGCGAGGGAGATCACCATTAATGTCAATGATTCCCAAGGTACTCTAGTACATTCCAGCGAATGTGAATAGAGGAGCTGAGGTTGAACACTCGTGGAATCATCTGATCAGAGGTCAATGATGTAAACCTACTATCGAATGTGAGGAGGCCTGCCATTGAGGCATGCAGGTCCCAAAGTACTGACTGGTTTCTAAGCCTGATTCCTGGATAATGTGTTGAAGTCGACAGGAATAAACTCGTCGAGGGAGGGCCTTGATGTATCCCCCATCAATGACATGAAACGGACATAGAGATGTAATTGGCGGATCAAATGGACATGGACTAACACGGGTTTTGAGGCAATATATTTGGGATGGCTGACTCTAGAGGTAGATACTTCCCTCAAACACTGAGGCACAACAACAAAACATGACATGGACCAAAACTATGCAGTGGATGCTATGAATTGCATCGAGTGACCCAAAGGAGTGAAAGAAACTCAAAGGATTGGCTCAATTCGGAGGTTCAACAGATTATGATGCGTGCAAATGACAAAGTGCCGTGTTCAAGGGAGACTCTAAGAATTACTTGGTAATGTTCTCAAGAGACTACTTGGCTTGCTTCTTTCAAATTTTCCCCCATCCAGATAGACGGGTACCTCTTTTTGATTTAATGAGCTCGAGGAGGATAACACATGCTCGATATAATTCACCTTCGGTAAGTTCCTCTTCCTTTGTTTAACAAACTAGAAGAAGTAAGGGTTCGATCCTGTATGGGCCTGTCGATGTGTGTTTTAGCGAGTCCAAAGAAATAAAACTTGAAGGTTTTTCAGGATTATAGAGTTTGGAAAAACACTTAAAAGAGAACTCTCTCAGTTCCTTTTTCGTACAATAGTCTAACAAGACCGAAAAAGAGATAAACTATCGCTCGAAAGATGCCCTTTCAAACCTTTTAACGAGTGTGAAAGGAAGCAAGGTCACTCGACAATATTTTCATATTTAGAGAGTCTAAAAAGAGTTTAAAGATGACTCTAGGGGGTTCCTTTTTCGTGTATCCATACAGGTCCAAAAAAGAGATAAAATTCTACCCAGATGCATTCTCATGTATTTACGAGCACTAGAAAGAAAAAAGACTAAGCTTGGTATGCCCCCAGCTTAAAAGCTGGTGACTTAGCTCCAAAATGATCAGCAAAGGCTGGAGACATGCCCCCCAAGCTTCAATTCATTCACCGATTTTGAGGTTGTCACCAATTTCTGTGCTAGATGGAGAAAAAGGATACAGGTGGATGAAATGAAGGTTAAAAAATAAGACCTAACTAAAGACTCGACTCGACATCTATGAGATTTGGTGAAAGACTCAACTTGAAGGGAGAGGTGATTGTTTCATTTTTTAACGAGCTTGACACAGGAAAAGAACTATGCTGAAGGTTCCAGGTTTGATCCTCAGATTGTTGTTTCATTTTTTAACGATCTTGCTACAGAGAAGAAAACTATGCTCAAAGCCTCTGTTTCATTTTTTAACAAGTTTGCCATAGAGAAGAGAAACTATGCTCGTGGTTTTGTCTGGATCATGGATTCCAAGAGGATAATGCTCTGGAAGAATATCGTGTCACAGGACAAAACTCGGTCATGGCTTCCAAGAGATTTTCGCCGGATGGAAGAGAATCACTCTGGAAGGAACACATGTCGAGGGTCCTGACAAGGGTAAGGATATCAGGCTCCAATAACCCTACCGAAGAGATCACCATGTCAAATACCAGGTCCAAATCGTCGGAATTTGAGGTCATGGGAGACAACACCACATAATTGACATGCGGCGGGGGTGATACTGTCTGCATATAAGAACCACTTAGGGAGGTGTCAGGGTACTAAATTGAAGCTTTGAATGACCTGAAACACTAAATTGTCAAACCAGGGTTGGTAAACTTCGAGCTAATACACAGTATGTGCAGGTAAGTGTCTAGTCTCTATCTGAATGCTATCCTAAGAAGAAAACACACACCTATTCTGAGAAATTGAATTTTAATAACTAACTTGAAACTGAGCATTTCCTATTAAGTCATAAACAAAAAAAACAGTCTTGTGCTCAAATGCTGGTGCTGCTATTTCTATTCGAAAGTGTGGTTCCACAAGATTATTTTTCCTCTATGCTCAAACATCTACCATCATCATTTCTGTTTAAGTCAGGACACACAGAGTATTGTCGAAAATGCATTCATTCTGAGCAGCAAAAATAAATCTAATTCTGTCTACAGGAAAACAGAGTACTATCCTATCTACTGGTACCAGGAGATCCTTTTTTTCTAACTGTAATCTAACTATTCTAAGCAGGCAAGGTAACTATTGTCTAACAAAGCAAAATGCATGCTAATTCTGAGTTATATTCGAATTGAAAATGAAAATCTAAACAATACCACGCTCGTACTCTTAAACCCTACAGGCATCAGACATGTGTTTTACATTCACCAACGTAAAAGATAACAGTCTGTGGGGAATGATTCTGTTGGAGAACGATACGATTCTGAAACAACCAAATCGATTACACACTATGAGCTGCAGATATACCATTCATGTAAGCAAATGCTAATGTGATAAAACAACTAAATCTACAAGCGTAAGCTACCTCGTATTCAAGTTCTAAAGCACGGAAATGAACTAAATCTATGATAGCATAAAACTAAATCTATTGCAAAATAAGGCAACGACTTGCACCGGTTTGGCGGTCCCAACCAAACGGCACAAACACTGTGGGTAACAACCAGAGCCGACTAGATCATTCTATCCAAACATCGTATAATCATTAACTCAAAAGAGAATGCTTCAAATCGTATATCAGTCGAATACCATAATGCAACAGTGGTTTATATTCAAAACATAGGTTCACGACATAACATAGTCCATCATAATCTGACAACAATAACAACAATAACAAAAACAACCCGTTCTATGGAGTGATCGCGGGTTTTTATAGAAATCCTTCTGTGTGTAACAGTCTAAAACAAAGATGCATAAACAAACGGATTCCCCAATCCGAGAATAGTCTTGGAATCAAGTTAAAAACATATTTCACATCTTCGTGACACGTAGTGTCACGAAGTGTGAATGATGAAGAATAATCGATCCAGGTTTCATGATGTCTTCGAGCACTCTGTTGCGATGACTCCACCTGTCCTGCGAATCTTTCTATCTCTCATTCGAACCATAATGCACACCATAATGCACAGATCTCGAACGGCTCCATTGGTACCTCCACGGGTGCGAGTTGGTATCTGGTACCGGCATCCTGTTCCAAAAAATAGAAGTGGTACCTAACCCAAACGATATTAGTTCCAATACCAATTTAAAGCATTAAAGTGCATAAAAATAGCTTGAAATGCAAAGATACCTTAGGTAACCCCTTTGAATGGTCGGGAGATGTCAGTTATGTCAAAATGAGGCCAAAAGGGTGGTACTAGTATATAAATGGAGGTCTGTGGTATATAATATAAGCAAAGAATATGATCAAAACCGGGGACCAACATACCCCCACACTGAAGTTCTTGCCTGTCCTCAGGCAACAAAAATCAAAAAACTTGGTAGCCATCAAAGGGTTGCAGTAGCTGCAACCAACATCTGTAGCCTCTCCTGCTTCTTCAGATTCCTAATTTCTTTCTTAAGGACCCTGTTGATTATGACATGCTTCCTAGCAATCCTCTGAAGTTGTCTGGTCCTTTTGAAAATATCCCTATTCCTCTGCTTTAGCCTTTCAACTTTGGATAAGAGGTGATTTACCCTGAGCTTCAGGAGTTCGTTTTCAATTTTAACATGTCTATCCAATACACGATACTCATGCAATTTCTCCTTCAATCTGTTGTTCTTGCTCTCTAGTTTCACCACCATTGGCTTCAAGGACCGACTGGAGGAAATTTCACAGTGAGTTTCAAATGTTTGCTCTTGTTCGGGTTGTGCTGGAGGGCTAGATGCATGGGTAAAATCTTCGGGGCTTTGAGTAGGAGTGTGAAATCTATCAGAATTATGGTCTGAACTGGATGCAGGAGTAACCTGATCTGGGCTGTGCTCATAAGTGTCAACTGGATCAAAATTATGATCTGGGCTGAGTTCATGGGTGTACTCATTTGGGATTTGTTCATAGGTGTTAGCTAGACTAGGTTTGGGAGTGGGATCTTTTGGCATCTGAACAGAGGTACCGGTTGGTACTTGGATGGACTCATCCTGCACAATTTTCTTGGGTGTAGTGGCCTGCTGATTGGTTCTACGATTTTTTTGAATGAGCTGGGACAAAGTCTAGGTCATCTCAGATGGCTACGGGGCCTCCTCGTGACCATCTATACTTTCCAATCTTTCTTGTGGGGGGTAACTGGGTACCAAGTCGTCCATTCCCGACAGTACGCTTTTACATTTTCTTTTCGAGTTCCTCCTAGGCTTATTAGTTGACTCGACTAGTTCCTCCACATCAATTATGTTATCGACAACTGGGGGAGAACTCAGGGCTTCAATGTCTGCTTCTGTAGGTGTGGTGGCCTTCCCAGTTTCAGCATTGGTTTCTACCTCGCCATGAATTGGAGGTTCGGGCTCAGGGTCCCCAGCAGAGTCTTTAGTCAGGGTTTTGACTTTCTTTTGCTTGGAGTTCGACTTTTTGTGTGGGGGGGGCAGGCTTCACCTTCTTAGCTTTTGACTGGGCACGAGCGAGGGTTTTTACAGTGAAGAGGTCCCAAGTCTCTTTCTTCTTCGACAGCGCAAATGTAATCAATATTTTAACTAAACCAAAGTGAAATAAACTCCCCCGAAACTCACTAACCCTTTGGACCTGTTCGACCATCCTTTTCAAACTTTTTAACAAGAAAAATGGTATGTTCAGCGGAGTACCTGTGAAGTGTAACAAAAGTCAGGTGTGGCAGGGGAATATAATGGTATATCGACCCTCACACGTTAGGTAATCCTGGAGGATGATCAACACTTGAGCCCACTGTGGCTCCAGCCAAGACTGCGACGTTCCCTCGGACCATTTTGTGTTCCGGTACTGAGGTTTCAACAACTGCGCAAAGAGCTCCTTATCCACCGGTTGTCCCTTCGTCCACCTCTGGCCTGTGGTGGGTAACTAAATTGCCTCTGCAATGAACTCCTCTATGACCCCGAACTCAAGTTCACCCACCTTGGCGGTCTCACCATCGAAATGCAGCGCAAACTGGAGTGTGATTGCATCGTTATACCCATCGAACTTCTTCAGAAATGGCTCCCACCCGGCTTGCTTAAAAATATCTTTCGTTGCTCCATACTCCGGGAGGGCTTCCAGGTCAGCGTATGTTTCTGGTTCATGGCGGTTGGCTACCATGGATCTTCTTGGCATAAGAGGGAAAGTCGATCGGTGGCAGCGGAGGTTGGATGAGGGCGACGAGGGGACGAGAGCGATGAAAGGGGAGAATGCGACAGAGAATGTGGTGAAAGGAACGGTCGGGACGAAAATGATATGAAAAGATTTGAATTGCTATGGAAATAGATAGGGTGTCGGATCATGATGGAGGTCGTACGAGGGTGTGGAGTTATTATATCCGAATCAAATCGAACTAAGTCCCGGTAATGGTGGATGTTTATGACATGAAATGGAATGGTAGGTTAGTTTACTAGGTACAGGTCGTGGAAATGATGAAATGCTATGGAGTAATTAAGGTACCCTTAATTCAAACTTATTAGTATGCAAATTAATACAATAAATCCATATGAACTAAATGCACCTGAGCTACATTACCTATCTCCATGATCGTTCAAGGCTTGCTGTGGAATTATCTTTTGAGGCTAAGTCTGGATTTGAAAGCACGAAAATTATAGCTTCTCTGGTCTTTCTATTGGACCTGTAACTGATAAACTCTGTGCTGGTATTTGACTGGTACCACTGGAACATTCAGGAGTCTGCAGAAGAATTTGAACAAATAATATCGTCCTGAAAAAAAAACTTCTTGTGTATAACAACAGAGTATCTTAGGATGACCCCTGAACCTGTCTTTTGTTCTGGACTGAAAAAGATCAACTGAAATCATGTCTTCAATCAGCTCCAAATCTTCACCCATGGTACAAGTCTGATTAGTGTGAATAGATGTGCCGGAGTCGAACACAAACATAAATCATCGGATTACCAACCATTACTGAATGCTGTTAATTGATGCGAGATGACCCACCTGTGATGTCAATGGGCATCAAGGTACCTACAACACATCCTAAACAGGTACGAATAGAGGTGTCGATGTCGAGTCACCTGTAGGATCTATCAACCAAGAGACATTGGTGTATTCCCATGGCTGTTAGCAAAGACATCTGCCATTAAGGCATGCAGAGTCCAGGGTGCTAAATAATCTCTAATCTCTGCTCCAGATAAGGTGATGATGTCGATGGAGTGAGATTCATTGGAAGGTGGACCTTAATGTATTCCACATCATCCAACACGAGTGCAGATAGAAATTTTGCAGACATAATTTTTCGAACAGTAATCACCTGCTTGTGGATTTTATGAGCCTAAGCTAGTTCATGCTCCTTGCTTCCTCATATTTGAAGAGTCTGAGGAAGTGCCAAAAGAAGACTCTAAGGGGATTTCTTTCCCATAATAATTCACCAGGTTTGGTAAAGAATAATCCTTCCTGATAAATTCCTCTTTCATTTTTAATGAGCAAACGAAGGGAGCAAACAAGCTCGAATGTACCTGGTGCAAAACAAGTTAGCCATACTGATAAGAAAATCTCATGAAATAACAGTCTTACCTTCTTACCTGTTGTGAATTCAGTTTTGCACTTGTTCTGAGGAGCCTGTAAAAATGAAAACAAAGCATCAACACATCCAAGAGAAAGAAAATAAATGTTTTTTTTCTTTTTTCTTTTTATATTATTTGATTTTTTTTTTTTTTT
>ML824183.1:0-26857 GCA_009831015.1 Picea engelmannii | reverse complement strand
TCTCCCTCTTTCTCCCATGGTAAAAGGATTGCCAAGAATTGTATAAACAATCCTGTCTTTCTTTGGTGAGGGTGTAAAATCCCACCTTTCTGGATTCTTTTTGCCAGAAGTGTTATCTCCTATTGGTCTTTTTGAGGATCTTAGGGCCTTTGATGTCACAACTGTAGTTGTTATTTTTGAAATTACAGAGTTAGGGTTCCTGAGTAGGTCGTGTATTTTCTCTGGGTCGACTGTGTCATCCAGGGTTGGATCACCAAGATTTCAAGTTTGCTGATGTATGGTGTTTCCTGGTTCTAGGATTTGTTCTACAGTTTCCTCAGCCAAAATTTCAGTCTCAGTTTCTATCGCTCTTTGGGTGGAAGTTTCTTTTTCTTTTTGTGGTTTTGTATTTTTCCTAAATCTACCTCTAGGATCTCTATTTCTCATGAAATCATATTAAGAAGAAAAATGAAATGAAAGAACTAAGATTGAGTTTCAGAGTACCTGTGATAACTGATATGTCGGTTTTCACCCTTTTTTTTTCCACAACTGCTCTTACTGTCAACTTGCTAACACACCAAACCAAGCTAAGTGCATTCCAAAACTAATCAAAACAACTATCTTCTTACCTTTAAAACAGCTCCCCGACAACGGCGCCAAAAATGTCAGGCTACTAAATTGAAGCTTTGAATGACCTGAAACACTAAATTGTCAAACCAGGGTTGGTAAACTTCGAGCTGATACACAATATGTGCAGGTAAGCGTCTAGTCTCTATCTGAATGTTGTCCTAAGAAGAAAACACACACCTATTCTGAGAACTTGAATTTTAATAACTTGAAACTGAGCATTTCCTATTAAGTCATAAACAGAAAAAACAGTCTTGTGCTCAAATGTTGGTGCTGCTATTTCTATTCGAAAGTGTGGTTCCACAAGATTATTTTGCCTCTATGCTCAAACATCTACCATCATCATTTCTGTTTAAGTCAGGACACACAGGGTATTGTCGAAAATGCATTCATTCTGAGCAGCAAAAATAAATCTAATTCTGTCTACAGGAAAACAAAGTACTATCCTATCTACTAGTACCAGGAGCTCCTTTTGTTCTAACTGTAATCTAACTATTCTAAGCAGGCAAGGTAACTACTGTCTAACAAAGCAAAATGCATGCTAATTTTGAGTTATATTTGAATTGAAAATGAAAAGATAAACAATACCACGCTCGTACTCTTAAACCCTACAGGCATCAGACATGTGTTTTACATTCACCAACGTAAAAGATAACAGTCTGTGGGGAATGATTCTGTTGGAGAATGATACGATTCTGAAACAACCAAATTGATTACACACTATGAGCTGCAGATATACCATTCATGTAAGCAAATGCTAATGTGCTAAAACAACTAAATCTACAAGCGTAAGCTACCTCGTATGCAAGTTCTAAAGCACGGAAATGAACTAAATCTATGACAGCATAAAACTAAATCTATTGCAAAATAAGGCAGCGACTTGCACCGGTTTGGCGGGCCCAACCAAATGGCACAAACGCTGTGGGTAACAACCAGAGCCGACTAGATCATTCTATCCAAACATCGTATAATCATTAACTCAAAAGAGAATGCTTCAAATCGTATATCAGTCGAATACCATAACGCAATAGTGGTTTATATTCAAAACATAGGTTCACGGCATAACATAGTCCAGCATAATCTGACAACAATAACAACAACAACCCGTTCTCTGGAGTGATCGCGGGTATTTATAGAAATCCTTCTGTGTGTAACAGTCTAAAACAAAGATGCATAAACAAACGGATTCCCCAATCCGAGAATAGTCTTGGAATCAAGTTAAAAACGTATTTCACATCTTCGTGACACATAGTGTCACGAAGTGTGAATGATGAAGAATAATCGATCCAGGTTTCATGATGTCTTCGAGCACTCTGTGGCGATGACTCCAGCTGTCCTGTGAATCTTTCTATCTCTCATTCGAACCATAACGCACACCATAATGCACAGATCTCAAACGGCTCCATTGGTACATCCACGGGTGCGAGTCGGTACCTGGTACCGACATCCTGTTCCAAAAAATAGAAGTGGTACCTAACCCAAACGATATTAGTTCCAATACCAATTTAAAGCATTAAAGTGCATAAAAATAGCTTGAAATGCAAAGATACCTTAGGTAACCCCTTTGAATGGTCGGGAGATGTCATTTATGTCAAAATGAGGCCAAAAGGGTGGTACTGGTATATAAATGGAGGTCCGTGGTATATAATATAGGCAAAGAATATGATCAAAACCGGGGACCAACAGGAGGTAACCCAGTCAGGGCCGATGAATGAAAGTTGATCAATAGTCACAATTCTTCCATCGTGAGGGAAAGATATCACATGGAAAAGGGTGGATACAAGAGCTTTCATAGCATAGACATAATCCCGCCCAAGGAGTAAAGTGAAATCCAAGGGGTCTCGGACTACCATGACATCGATAAAGACAATTTTCCCTCCCAAAGTTACATGAAACTGAGGAAGGATCCATAAAGGTTGACTAGTTCTTATGTTAAAAGCTAACAGATTCTGTGTAATCGGTGCAAGTTGCGAGCAACCTAAAGTGTACCAAGCAACAAAAGAGAAAATACTAACGGGCGCACCTTCATCTATCAGCATTTTAGGAACGTCCCAACCATGAACCTCTACTGTAATCTGGAAAGGAATGTGAGAGGGAAGACGAGGTCCATTTAGCGCACCCCAATAAAAAAGGATGGTCTCATTACTTGGAGGGGGTTTCATAGGAGAACGAGGAATTCCCCCCAGCATGGTAGAGTCTGTATTAATGAGAAAAACGTGGGTAGTATCGGGTTTACTCTCTAGAGGGAGAGTAGGATCGATCAATGGTTGGATCAGATCAACCAATGGTGGACTTGGATAAACCACTTTAGCACTCTTCAGAGGAAGAGTGGGATTGACCGAGGAAGGGACTGGATCAATCAATTTGACATTCCACAATGGAATAATGGGATCGACCGATGGAAAAACTGGATCGACCACTTTGGCACTCTTCAGAGGAAGAGTGGGACTGACCGAGGAAGGGACTGGATCAGTCACTTTGACATTCCGCAATGGAGGAATGGGATCGACCGATGGAAAAAATGGATCGACCACTTTGGCACTCTTCAGAGGAAGAGTGGGACTGACCGAGGAAGGGACTGGATCAATCACTTTGACATTCTGCAATGGAGGAATGGGATCGACCGATGGAAAAACTGGATCGACCACTTGAGTTTCATTCTCCAAGGAAAGAATGGGGTCGACGGGTGGAAACGGATCGACCACTTTGGTGTCACTCTCTAACGGGAGAGTGGGATTGACCGAGGATGAAAACAGATCAACCACTTTGGTGTCACTCTTTTGATGAAGAGTGGGGTTGATCGATGATGAAACTGGATCAACTACTTGGGTTCATGGTTCAATTGAGGAGGAAACTAGATTGACCACCTGATCAACCGAACTGACCGGGGATGGAACCGGATTGACCAGTCCATCAACCAACAATGGGTCGGAGGAAATCTTACGATAACCTTTTGGAAGTTGAAGTTTTTCAAAAAGAGAAGAAGCCTCATCCATGCGAGGACAAAGGTGAGAGTAATGATAACCTTTACATAACATGCAAGGGAACTTGACAGTTTCCTTCTTCTTACTAACCTGAACATCACTAGTTGATAGGGTATCATCGACATGACCGACATAGGCCGATGACGTAGAGGACCACATTTCTAAGACCTGGGTAAGATCGGGGCAATCCCTCAGAAAGTGGTCACCCTTACAAAGGCTGTAAGGGAACTTGGGTTTTGGATTCTTCATTTTAATCTTGTTGACCTCATCAACACTCCTAGTACTATTAACAATAACTGGTTTCTTAGAGCCAACATCTGATGTTGTTGGGGTCTTTGTCCTTTTTGGGTTCTTCTTCTTCTTCTCTTTCCATTTCTTCTTCTTCTGATCAACCTGACTACTTGCTTTAGAGATTTCACTAGGTGAAGAAGGATAAATGGAAGGAGACTTAATGGGCGAAGAAGGTGAAAAGTCGACATGAGGTTGATGTGTGGGTGGTGTATTGACATCCAAAGTATTAGGTGCAACTGAAACATTGGGAGGATTCGGGATCACCGGAGTGGGGAACAACCAAACTGGTAATCCAATAATGAGTCCCGGAAGACTCAGTGTGGCAACATATGGAGGACCAAAGTTTCCAAATGAAGGAAAGGTATAAGGTTCCCCAGAAGAAGGGGTTCCTCTATTGGTACTCCCAAGATTTGATGCCATTAACATTGACTCGACCTAAGGTCCACTAAGTAAAACAAACAACACATGCTATGAATCTGAGAAGAAATCAATCAAACAAACCTTCCTACGATGAAACTACTAGTTGTTGATGAAATCCAACATCGCGAGATCAAAATAGGAAGGGGCGGGGATAGAGCGGGTGGATCAGTTACGTTGGTGACCTTCTTAACGGACTTACGCCTTGGTGCAAGCTTCCATGTAGTAATTGTGGATTTACCCTCCAAGGAGCCTGAGTGAGTTTGACCAACGTCTGTTCCAAGTACATTGAGACTTCCCTTCACTGTCACCTTGTGTGAGACCCTAAAGATTATGGCTACTAAGGTCACCAACTTGTAGTCAACCCCTGGACGGGTACAGTCGATAGTCCAGTCAGAACGTATGGGCAGGATAACAAGTCCAAAATTAGCCTTAAAGGATCCCACACATAATCGTGGGTATACCTTCCAGTGACCCCCAATATATGATCTGACCACTACAAACAGTTGGGCCACAGAGGGATAATCTCCATAACTCACTCGAATGCGACCTCGTGCATAACCCCTATGTGAGAGGGGGATCCCAGGCAGACTAATACGACAATTGGATTTGACTCTCCCTACCGCAAAATACTAAGTTTGTTTGATAGCTTTGGAAAGTTATCCTTTCAACCTATTCCAAAGCCCTACACCTTAAAATAATGTAGGTTTGGTAACAAAGATGTAAAAAGTCTGATAAATTTTAGTTAAGCGTTGATTTTAATGGCTGTTGTTTACTTAGAGGGTGTACGAATGTGAAACTGATGGAATGATGACTCAATTCCCAAAAATATGCATGAAGTTTGATAATCAATCGTTTCTTTTCAATGAATACCTATTTAAGGGAAAGAAGAAGAGTCGTTTTCACTATCAAACACTTGATAAGGAATGCCTTCAATCAATTTTGTTCTCAATCAAATCTAATATGATGCTACATCATTTTAGAAATGCAAACTAATATGCAAACTAATCATTAAGATGTAATTTTTTCATTTTCATGCGAATGATAATCAATTCAATGCAAAATTTCTCTTGCCAACTACCCTTTCAGATCAAGGAGATTCAGACAAGAAAAAACAGATTTCGCACAAAAAACACACCCTTTTGCAATCAAACAAGAGAAAGAAAGTAAAAAATGCAAAAGGAAAGAGAAAGGAAATGGATCATATGACCTCAAAGAACCAAATGAGAAGAGTTACATACTTCAAATGTCCTTCACTAGAGTTCCTGCTCAGTCGGATAGGAGAGGAGAAAGCAGCGGATTGATTTCAAGCTCTCAAAAACAAAAACTCAAAAAGAATGAAGAAGGGACTAAAATATGAGAAAAAATATGTTTACGTCTCAAGATGAAGCATGTCAAAGGTCAAAGGTCAAAGGAAGAATGATTGAATCACAAAAAAACTCAGCAAGTCAAAAAACAGGGTTTTGACCTCCAAAAGTTGCAATTTTTGAAGAGATTTTGTGAAAATAGGGGCTGGTGCTTTGGTGTAAGGGACACCAGTGCATTATAAAGCTCTTTCCAACACTCTAAGGGAGAACTGGTGCCCTGCTAACAAGGCAGGGGAGTGCTGGTGCCCAAAAACTCACAAAAATGTCCAAAAAACCTTAAAATTCAGTCAAATTTTGACAAACAAGCTGAGTGTGATGGGGTAAAAAGTCAATCAGCAAGTGCAATTAGATATGAAGGGGTGAAAAAGGCCTAAGAAGACAAAAGGTAAGACAAGTTCTATGAGGAAAGACAAAACTAAGAAAGTTATGATTCGATCCCCAGTGGAGTCACCAGTTTCTGTTGTAGGAAAATCTCCCCGCGGACAGGTAGATTGCCTCAAAGAGATAGACTCTTAACTCTAAGACAGAAAGTGCTTATCATGGTCACTGACTTCCTTTTATATCTAGGTGGACTAGTGTGTGAGGAGGAAGGAGAAAAGAAGTACCTTTTACCGGTGTTTGTCCCTGCACGCTCCGAGTTGAGCTCCAATCTTTCACTCTTCGATCAGCCCTGTAGACAAACAAAGTACGACCACTTCCTACTGTATCAAGATTAGTCCGAAATAAGTCTATCTACTAAAGAGACAAATTCATGTGAGATTGGACATGAATTAGAAAGAAATAGGCCAAGCAAATTATATTAGTGAGAACAAAACATTGCTTACAGCTGTAGATGGATTGCAACAGTTTCGTCAAGTCCTCCTTGTCTACCCCTTGCTCAAAAGATCCATGATATGAATGATGATGGCTTCACTGATTGTTCTCTATGATATCATAGGTCTCTTGCTTCCAAAATATCTCTGTTCCAACACCACTTATGAGATCATAAGTTTGGTGTGATTCTCTTTTTTCAGTCCCCTTTCACCATTAGAAAGCTTGCTTATATAGCCTTGGAGAGGCTCTAACCACTTGAGATATCCTTGGGGAAGTTGAGGATTTGCCTCCTTCAGTTGAGGATCTGCCCTAAGATCATGGATGGACTAGGGATTCGAATCCAACTGCCTTCCAAGAATGAAAGGATCCTTCCCCCATTCATCTCAACAACTTAACTACTGCCCAGAATAGGTAGTGCTCCCTCAAAAGGACCATCAGAGCGTTGTAGTGCTCACTAGTAGGCTTTAGGGGGGGCTCTAGCGCTCTCAAAATCCATAGCGCTCCCTCAAAAGGTCCAGAGGATCTTTATAACGCTCCCAGATAGTGTAAGGGGGAGCGTCGACGCTCCCATAAGAGGTATAGGGGATCACTCTCCTTCAAAAGCTCAGTTTTTGAGGTGATTTCAGATGGCAAAAGGTTTGTCATCCCGTTGACTCATTTCTCCTCTTCCAAATCAAATGTTTGAGGTGTTTCAAGTGTCCTTCTCATGTCGTTATAGGCACGACATAGGCATCATGGTAGTATGCTTCCCTGACACTTGCGACACTTGTGAGCAAAATGCAACACTTGCGACACTTGTAATGACGACACTTGCGACACTTGTAATGATGACACTTGCAACACTATCAAAGTGAGTATTTTTGATGTGTAACAATAATGATCGAAAAGTGTTACTTATTATAGGGGAATGTAAAATGAACATGCAATAATTATGGAGTCTATAATGGTCTTTGTTCTTTGAGAATAATTATAATTACATGCAATCACAAGGTTTTAAACATGTATCAATCTGCATCTCTCCACATTATATCATGTTATAACCAAATTCTTCATTTAACCTACACAATGCCCTAATTAAAATTTTTGCTAATACCCAACTGTTTATTTAAAATGCTTATTTTCTTTTGTTCATCACACTAATGTCCAGTAGTCACAATTTTTTAATTTATGTTCAAGACCATTGATCTTCCATGATTTTTTCAAATATAGAGTGAAAACCATCAACATCAATCCTAGCAGAGACCAATCATTATGCTAACTTCATCATAAAACCAAAAGTTCTGAAATGAAGCTTCATTATAACCCGAGCTTAATCCATCAAGAAAGATCCAAATCAAAACTGGGAAAATTAAGTTTGCAACAACATCTAGTTTATCCCAACTATTAATCCAAATATGTATCACATGCATCGAAAGATCATGACATAAATGATCCTTAAACACATCGAGGGCTTAAATCCCAAAATCCTTTTTTTAAAACACGACTGGGTTTGGATTAATGCATGGAGGGATTACGAACCCAGTTCGTAATCAAACTCATTTTATCAACCTCATTCGTTGAGTGCTATGCATATTTCTATGGGTGTCTTGATTTTTCTATGATTCAATAACCCCTAGTCTGCATGCAACCCCTTGCATGCGACCATAGTGAAACAACTTCATTCGTAGGCTGTAATACCAAGATTGAAAAAGCGAAGAACAATGTATATAACACATGACTAGTAGTACTGGACATTGCAGATGAAAACAAAATCACATAGAGCACAACAACAGAGGGTTGAAAATCCTTTATCATTCAATAAATAAAACCCGAATTCGTGTGTTCCTTCATTAACCAGGAGCATTATTGTTTTGGGCTTGCATAATGCATGCAAGGAATACTAACCCCAACTGAAAATGAATAAAAAACCAATGTTGAACAACTCTACGCATGAGTCTGTGGGGTGTCAAAACCCAAATAAAAAAACCCATGATGACAATACGATTCTAACGGTTGAAAACAACTAAACAATGAGCTACAAAACAAAAAAGACGAGATGCTCATATCCCAAACAAAGAGATAATATGTGGAAATGAAATGCATAAAGATCAACAACCATAAACTGCTTTTATTCATCAAACTACTTTCAACTTCAACTATTCAGGCTCTAAAAAATCATATGTTTTCATTCAACCAAGAGTTCCATTCTTCACATTTCCAGAGTTATAGCATGAAAACAATCAAATTGACAAGCACAACACATCATTCACAAAGACACAAGTTAATTATTTAGCAAAGAACAATATTAGACAAAAGGGAGCCGAAACCCTGGTACCTAGAGTTGTGTGGTATTTATTTGCGTTTTGAGACAGTTGTAGCAGTTACAACCTGCCAAACAAACCCTTCCTCAAACTCAAAATGAATCAAATGCCAAACCCCCAAGGTGATAACCTAAAACAAGCAGAATGCATTAACTTTTGGTCACGTCATGCTAGGGTGGTGACCACCATTAATTTTTTACAAATCCCAAAGATCACCACATCAAAACCTCAAGTGTCCGATGATTTCTGAGTGTATTCCATGTCACACAATCTTCACATTCCATATACATTTCCCCTTTCCTCATTAAATATCCATAACACTTTTGAATAGTCTGCAATCAAGGCACAATATATATCCCATATACACTAAAACCTCCAAACCTTTACTTTATAAAAAATTTAAACTTATTGCAATTACAACAGTAAGGATGATACCATTCCTATCGTATAAATCATATGATATGTGTTGAAACTCATACATATAATCAATGATGTGCATATGATAGGTATACCATCTAATTATAAAAATTGAACACCCCTTTTAAAAATAAATTGCCTCACATTTGTCAAGGAGTGATGAAATCAAATCATCAAATGCATGTATATAATGGTATAACAAATAGATAAGATGGCCACTTTTTTTATTTGAAACCATAGATCCGCAAACGTAGCAATTAGGAACCCTGTACCGAGGAGAAAGATGCCAAGCTCATGTTGTATCAACAAAATGCACGCCTCCCAATCATATCAACCTTCAAGTAATTTAAAAAATAAATGCGATCCTCTTCGAAAAACAAAAACACTATAGGGGATCCCACTTATTAGTTTATATATATATATATTGCAAAAATATGTATGCCTTGCAATTCTTTGTAGGCTGGTGACTTCATGACAATTTTAAGAGTCAACAGATGGATACCATGGCCCACACACCAGATGATGATGGTATCCTTTGTAGGCCATGAGAGACACCTTGGAGGATCTATCCTAGCCCATTTCCAGCCCAATGTCTTGCTCTTGAGGCTAAAACATCACATTTGAGGAGCTTGATGTCACCCTAGGGAGAGGATGTTGGTGGTGAAGGACACTTGTCATGTTTTGATGGGAGGAGGTTTGGCTTGAAGGAAGAAACCCTAGCACATGAGAGGGAGGCCCTAGAAAGCCCAACAACTTCCATCTTCTACTCCAATGACTTGAAAAGGGTGCAAAAACATCACCCTAGAAGAGGAATTATGTCACTTTAGGGTTTCTTATGTGAATTTTTAAAGTTAAGTTTGAATTTTATAATGTAAAGGGGAAAATTAAGGGTTGTTGATTGGTTACTTGGTGGTTTACCCTAAAATTAAGTGGACACACACTTTTAATAGGATTTGTATAAATAGAGATAATTTCATTTCATTTTATCATAACTCTCCCATATTGGAGAGGATTCTTGGCTGAAATTTGCGCCCTACTTAGGAATTTTTACATATCTCTCTTGCTACTATCTCTTGCAATGGTTTGCTTTGGCTATTGGATGAAGAAGTAAGGCACTATCTTTCTTGGAGGCTATTTATTTCTTTTATGGTGGATTTTCTTGGTTAAAAGGAGTTTAGCTTGTTAATGCTTGGACTAGGTAAGGAATGTTTCATGCTATTTATTCTTTTCTAATCTTTTGAGGAGTATAAGGGCATACAACCCCACTAATCCCATCATAATTGTCTTGGAATAATTTGTTGCACAAAGGAATACTATGATGAGTAAAGGGGTTTACACCATCCTAGGGTTTACCTTAGCTAGTTTCTCTTAACTTGGGGAGTAAAAGGTCTTACACCCCCAAGGAGGTAGCACAACTAGATCTTTCATTTTTAAAGACTCCATAAACCAATAGTTAAAGGCACTAATATCTTGCATTGGATAAATAAAATCATTGCATTGGGATACATAGAATTACGAGATATTGTAATTGTCTAAGTTGTAAACTTTTCCTTATGCTTTAAGCTTACTTGAGCCACTAGGGAATTTTGATTGGTCAAGGATATATTGTTGCCTTTACAAACTTATGATACAACCATTAGGGCTACTGCAAACTCTCTTTTTCAATATTAATTTCTCACTCTTTTACCGCTGAAAATAGTTGGCAAGTTGCTATTGTTTATATACTTGATATTGGTTATTGTTGGGCAAGTTGTTGGCTAGTTTCTTTGGGTAAAAGTTGTTTCTCTAGAAAATATTTGCTACATCCATTTGGTTGCTTTGAAAAATCTTTGAAAACATCTCTTTGTAGCCTTGATTCTCCATCAAAACTTGTGCTAAAGTATTGGAAAGTTATCTATTGGTTCAATGCTTCATTATCCAACAATTACTTGATAGTTTTGATGGGTATTTCTTTAGTTCCATTGCTGATATATATATTTGTTTACTTCTGTAATTCAGGAAAACAAGCTTCACTTGCTTGTCCCTATGACATTTAGGCTTGTATATTGGTTATTTGTCTTGTCTCGGGCAGGTGTAACACTCTGGTGTAGGTACCCAAGGCTTTGTTAACCATCCTCCATCCTCGAGACTCGTTATCAATCCTTTTGTCATTTAGTATATTGACCTATAGGGGATCCACTTCCATACTCTCACTTTCCATTTCATTTCCCCTTAGGGTCACTCGAGAGTCCCCCTTGTGTTGGAGTCTTCATTTACATAAGAGAGTGAGGGTTTATTTGAGGTAACAGTGGGTAAGATCTCCCACCATTATTTCCATTCAATGGATTGGGTCGGGCTTTTCCCAACCTACACCTGTGCGATAACATTTTGGCGTCATTTCCACAGAGGATTTTGAATCCTCTTTCATTCCCTAACGACATTTTGAAAAGATTCCATCCAAAATACTTTACCCCTAACTTTCCTGATGAATCCACTTGAAGGACATTCCCCTTCCACCCTTGATGATCTCTTCTTGAGGCTCATCTAGCGACTCCACCTTCCAAGAACCCACCTTTTCTTGTTTCCCCCTTTCCATCCTTTTATGAGCCTTGATCTCATCTGGTGACTCCATTGAGGTATTACTCTAAGTAATGGAACCATGGAATCATGGGATTTACCTTGGGAATTCCAGAAGGTATACCCTTCTATCGATGTTCAAAATATACATGGATACATGAACCTTTTCCCTGCAGGGTGGAGGAAAAATTGCTCCAAATTCGATGGTGACCCAACTCTATAAGTCAAACATGTTGTGAACTATATGAGGTATGCTTCAAGTATAAATGTAATGCATGAGGATGTACCAATGAAAATTTTTGTATCTTCTCTGGACTTGAGTCAAAGGAAGTGGCTTGCAGACTCGTGTGATCTGAAAAGTATCTGGTCTTCTACAAATACAGTTGAAGAATTTCTCAGGTATTGGGGGCCAACTAATCAATATTTGCATACTACCCTCCAAGAGCTCAAATATTCCCTTTACAAAGAAGGTTTTTCGATGGATGACGAGACAACAATTGGAGAGTGTGAATTTGAAGAAGAGTATCACCCACCACTTGTAGAAGAGGTGCTTGAAGAAAAAAGTTGTTAATAAGATATCGATGATGAATACCTTGATGAGACATCGATGTTCATTTTCTCCCTTGATGAAGGTGAATTTTTCCATCCCTACCTTCCACCTGCACATGAAGATAAAAAAATGATTGGCTTGAATGATATAGATGATATCATGAAGGATCCCTCTGACATGGTTGATCAACACATTGATGATTTCATACATGTCGGGAGGCGTGGATGGGATGTGGTTTGTTTCACTTTTGATAAATATCCCATTTACGATGTTGAAGGTCGTTCTAAAAAAAATGGGTTGATTTTTCATCTTCAGAGGATTGGTCTTCATGCACATATGATTCAAATGCTTGGCATCCCGGTAATGATATCATCATAGATTTGTTCCAAGATGATTCATCGCAACATACTCATGAATATTTCCAACCACCTTCATGCTCAAATCTTGACGGATACCAGGTCGTTGCTATCCTAGAGAAGTCAAAATATCACCATATAAAGCGAAAGTATTCTCATATTGAATATTTTTACAAGGATTCGTAGATGAAGAGGTAACATTTTTGTAGACTTGAGCCTGTCTCTTACCTCATTTCTTCTTCTCAAGGAAATCATGGGGTCTTCTTGGGATCTCTCATTTCTTCTCAGTCTTCAGGAAGCAACAATCATCCTAATGGGAATGAATATGAGCCATCGTCTACATATGGTAGCCCTGTTCAGAGATGGATTGATTGAGCTTGTGGCTATCCTTTCAAGAAGGATTTTTAGGATAATCATAATTGTGGCTGCTCTTGTCAGCAATATTTCCTCCCTCCCAACCATCTCCATGAGTTTCATTTCATGATTGATTATATGTCTATTTATTCTCATGATTATTATGTGCTCAAATTATCCTTGTTGTATTGCATGATTAAGCATAGGGGGAGATACCCTGATTAAGCACTAGTTGTATGAATTCACCTGACATCACCTATCACCTGATCTTCAAGGCCCCATGGCCTCAGGTAAGTAGGTAGGTCATCTCGATTTCGTGCATTTTCATATTGATTTTCTCATGGTAGTTTAGTTGCATTTCATATTTGATTTTCATTTTGATATACTTACATTATTGATATACATGTTTATATTTTCATCATATATATATGAAAATTACAAAATTTTATTTTCTAGATTAGTTGTCAGTTTTGTTTTTGTTTTTGTTTTACATGGACAAAGGGTGATATAACCACCTTGGATTTTATAGTTTTATGTTTCAGTGTAGGCATAGGTCCACCAAGAGATGCTGTGATTCTCATGCACTCTATGACGAGTACATGTCTCCAAGTAGGATCCAGATGTTATCCCAAACTCCTAGGGATAAATAAGGAGATGATGTCTTGAGGCACTCAAGTTGCAGACATGGAGTACTGAGATTTAGCTTGACCAACACTGTTCACTTGTACAAATATAGAACCACCTCGCCACCACAATTCTAGGTTCATCAAGTTGGTATCCACCACATCAAATGGCTTCTAAAATACATTGGATCTTGCTCCACGAGGTACAAGCCATGTATCATGGTGAGTGTCATTTCAAAATTTGAGGCATTTGAGTTTGTTGTATCTATATCTGCTTTTGATTATGTAACGTTTGCTTGGAAATTATTCTCTTTTTCCTGTTTCACTTTGGTGGTCGAAATTGGGCCCTAGTAAGTGGGTCACCCTTAGGGATATGTTTTCTACTGGGAGGTCCTCTCGACAAGTCATCGTGCCATTCCTGACCATAATTGTCACTTCCACACTTCATCCTCTAATATCCTTAATTTTTTGGATTTTTGTGTATACTGAACCAATAAGGGATTGTCCCTCATTTCATGGGAAGAAGGGGATGAAGGCCCAAAGGATTGTAGCTGGAAAATAATAAAATCCAATCATGAAACTTATATATTCTCACCTAGGGATCATGTTGGTTGTGGAGCCTGATTATCTTACTATTTCATAGGTATTTGTTTTCAGCCATGTTTATACCCCATGAAGACTGTACACCCCTCCACATGGGGAGGTTGCAGGTGGGGATTCCCCCCCCTGCAGATTCTGGGGGGATCACCCCCCTGGCTGGGGGGTCTGAGGGAGAAGCCCACGAAGGAAAAATTTCCTTGTAAATGTAGAATGTAATTTCATAGTAAATCTGGACCGCTCATTATAAGGTCGTAGATCTGACGGTAGAAGTTATGTTAGGGTTTTTTTTCCCTAGAAGGAAACCCTTTTTTATGAGGGAAATGTATTGTGGCTATGAATAATTGTGAATATTGTATTCAAAGAGAGGAGATTGTGAGAGAAAGAAGAGAAAGTTACAGAGGGTGTGCTGTAGGTTGTATCCCTTTATTTTCTAGATAATAAAAAGGAAGGACCTGGAAATTTGTATGGTGGACATAGCCCACACTGGGTGAACCAAGTATATCTGTGCCTCCATTGTATTGTGTATATTTTGTGTTTTATTTCCGCATTTGTTTTAATTTTATTTCTCCACGATCCTATTTTTCTAACAATTGGTATCAGAGCGAAAGGTAACTCACAGGAAAAGAGGGTTCCTGGTTCGAGTGGGAGCAATGGCAGAAGATGGAAAGTTTAGGGTCGAGAAATTTAATGGCCAAAACTACCAGTTATGGAATATGCATATGGAAGATTATTTATAATATAAGGATCTATTCCTACCATTGTGTGGAATAGAAAAGAAGCTGGCAACCATGAAGAATGGGAGGTTCTTGATAGAAAGGCACTAGGAACGATATGGTTAAGCCTGGAAACATCGATGGATTTCAATATTTCAAAAGAAAAATCAATGAAGGAGATGATGGACACATTGGATACACTGTATGAAAAACCATCGACATCCAATAAGGTATTTCTAATGAAGATATTATTTAATATGAAGATGTCAAAAGGTGGGTTTGTTTTAGATCATTTAAATGAGTTTAATACAGTTACTACTAAGTTAATTTATGTAAAAGTGGACTTTGATGATGAGGTCAGGGCTCTTCTAATCTTGTGCTCATTACCAGAAAGATGGAATGGCTTGGTCATGGCTATAAGTAACTCTATCTCTGGTTCAAACACTTTAAAATTTGATGATGTTGTTGGTGTTATCCTTAGTGAGGAAATGCGACAGAAAAACACAGGTGAGACATCAGGTAATGTGTTAAACATGGAGAATAGGGGAATACAAAAGGATAGAGAAAAGGGCTAAGGGAACCGTGGGAATTCTAGGAAGGGCAGATGCAAATCCAGACTGGGAATGATAGAGTGATGGAATTGTGGGAAGAAAGGACATTTGAAGAAATACTGCAGAGCTCCAAAGAAACAAAGAGATGGACAACAGGAGAAAAATTAGGAAGAAAATGTAACAGGTGATGTGTTACCATATGATTTGATTCTTTCTGTAGATAATATTTCTGAGTCTTGGGTAGTAGATTCAGGGGCTTCATTTCATGCCACACCCCATAGGAAACATTTTCTAGATTACGTTCAAAGTGATTTTGGACAAGTTCATTTGGGTGATGTCGAACCATGCAAAATTGTTGGAATGGGAAAGGTAAAAATAAAGCAAAGGAATGGAAACCAATGGTTGTTGAAAGAGGTAAGACATGTTCCAGAGATAAGGAAAAATATAATTTCAACAGGGCAGTTGGAAAGTGAAGGTTGTATATCCATATTTACAGATAAGGTGTGAAAGGTCACCAAAGGATCACCGCTGATAACAAAAGGAGAGAAGGTAGGTACATCATATTTATGTACTAGTAATACTGACTCTTCTATCTCTTTAGATTCTACATGAGTGGATACAACAATGTGGCATCATGGGCTTGGACACATGAGTGAGAAGGGGATGCGAATACTTCACAAAATAAATTTGTTGCTAGATATTAAACAAATTGATTTGGATTTCTGTGAGCATTGTGTTTATGGAAAACATAAGAGAGTCAGATTTATCGGAGTCGAAAAAGAAAAGAAGAATGAAAGGTTAGAGCTCGTGCATACATATGTATGGGGAACGAATTAGGTATCATGTCTTGTTAGTTCTAATTATTATGTTACTTTTATTGACGATGCAACTAGAAAAACTTGGGTTTATTGCATTCGACAAAAATATGATGTTTCTGATACTTTTAAGAAATGTAAAGCTTTCGTTGAGAATGAGATAGGAAAAAGGTTGAAGCGTCTCAGATCAGAAAATGGAGGTGAATATTGCAGCAAGGAGTTTGATGATTACTGTTCATACCATGGGATTCGTAGAGAGAAGACAGTTCCAAGAACACCACAAGAAAATGGTGCGTCAGAAAGGATGAACAGGACAAACATGGAGCATGAAAGGAGTACGATATTACATGATGGTTTGCCCTTATAGTTCTGGGTAGATGCTGTAGATATTGTTGTTTACTTAATAAACATAGGACCTTCAAGCTCTTTGGATGGTACAATTTCATAGGAGGCATGGACAGGTAAAAATGTGAACTATTCTTTTTTGAAGACTTTCGGTTGTGAAGCATTTGTCCATATAGATAAAGAAAATAGAACAAAGCTTGAGGAAAATCCAAGAAGTGTACCTTTATTGGATACAATTTTAATGATTTTGGTTATCGCTTATGGGATTATGAAAATCATAAAATAATTAGGAGTAGAGATGTCATATTCAATGAGAAGGTCATGTACAATGATCAATTGTAGGGAAAGAAACAGGAAAAAGAAAAACCAGAATACACAGTGCTTGATGAGGTCACTAAAAAATAAATTCCAAAGGTACTAGAAAATCAAAATGTACAATAACAGGAGAAACATGTACCTCAAACTCCTACAAGTGTTGTTATTAGATCTACCAGGTTAATTAGACCCCGTGAACGATACTCTCCTTCATTGTATTATTTATTATTGATTGATTCTGGTGAACCAGAATGTTATGAAGAGGCAATGCAGGTAGACACTAAAAAGAAGTGGGAGCAAGGCATGAAAGAGGAAATGGATTCCCTGGTAAATAACCAGAATTGGGAATTGGTTAAGTTGCATGCAGGATAAAGAGTATTGCAGAATAAAGAGTATTGCAGAATAAATGGGTTTACAAGTTGAAGGAAGAAGATGGAGGAAAAAAGTGGTACATGGATAGACTTGTTGTAAAGGGGTTTGCACAAAAGAAAGGTATATAATTTGATGAAATATTTTATACTGTTGTTAAAATGATTTTAATTAGGACTATTTTAAGTCTTGTGGAAGTAGAATATTTACATCTTGAACAATTAGATGTAAAAATAACTTTTCTCCATGGGGATTTGAAGGAAGAGATTTATATGCAGTAGCCACATGGGTATGAGGTCAAAGGGAAGGGAATTTTGGTATGCAGGTTTAATAAGAGCTTGTATGTCCTAAAGAAATCTCCAAGGCAATGGTATTTGAAGTTTGACATGTTTATGATAGAACAAGGTTATAGTAGATGTCATTCTGATCACTGTGTTTATTTTAAAAAACTAGAAAATGGAAGCTATATTATCTTGCTATTGTATGTGGATGACATGCTTGTTGCAAGGTCTAACATGAAGGATATAAACGTGCTCAAGAAGAAATTATCTAATTCATTTACGATGAAGGATTTAGGTGCTGCAAATAAAATCCTTGGTATGAGAATAACAAGAGATAGGAAAAATCACAATTTGACATTGTCTCATGGTGAGTACATAGAGAAGGTGTTGGAGAGGTTTGGAATGTAGAATGAAAAACCAATTAGTACACCTTTGTCCATCCATTTCAAATTAACCAAATAAATGTGTCCTAAGACATAGGAGGAGATATAATACATGTCTAGGGTCCCTTATTCATCAACAATTGGCAGCTTGATGTATGCGATGGTTTGCACAAGACCATATATTTCACATGCAGTGGGAGTTGTGAGTAGGTATATAAACAATCCAGGTAAAGAAAATTGGGAGGAAGTAAAATGTATTCTCATGTATTTGAAAGGTACTGCTACTCATACATTATTTTTTGGAGGTTCAGACACTGTTCTACATGGATATGTTGATTCAGATATGCCAGGTGACAAAGATAGTAGGAGGAGCACCACATGGTATGTTTTTACAGTAGGTGGAACAATAGTAAGTTGGATTGTGAGACTGTAAAATTTTATTGCACTTTCAACAACATATGCAGAGTATGTTGTTGCTACAGAGTCTAGTAAAGAGATGATTTGGTTACAAATATTTATGGAGGAATTGGGAAAGAAGTAAGATAATAACAGGTTGTAATGTGACAGTGAGAGTACCATTCATATTGCAAAGAACTCAACCTTCCATTCGAATACTAAGCATATACAACTTAGGTACCATTTTATACGATCCGTCTTGGAAGATGGACATTTGAAGTTGGAAAATATACACACTAGCCAGAATCCTGCAGACCTTTTAACAAAGGGAGTAACTTGGGAGAAAATGAGTTCCTTCTTAGTTTCAGTTGGTCTTCAAGCATGAAGGTGAAGATGAGAAATTTTCCAGGTCCAAGGTGGAGTATAGTCCAACAGGTACAACAACAAGGGAGTTGTTGTGATCAGTCTCCAAGTGGGAGATTGTTGGTTATGGATCTTGATTATCTTCTTGTTTCATAGGTATTTTTTTTTAGATGTGTTTATACCCCATGAAGAATGTACATGTTATAATATTGTACACCTCTCCACATGTGGGGGTTGTAGGGGGGGATTTTCCCCCCCGCGGGGTCCACGGGGCTCATCCCTCTAGCTGGGGGGTCCAGGGGAAAGCATGCCCCCGGAGGAAAAATTGCCTTGTAAATGTACATTGTAATTTCATAGTAAATATGGACCGTTCATTAGAAGGTCACATATCTAACGGTATAATTTATGTTAGGGTTTTTTTCCCTAAGAGGTCATTGGGGCTCCTAGAGCCTCCTCTTAATTCATGAAGGTCAATCCATGCCTCCTTTGGTGAAATCATGCCAAGTGTCAATGAGAAACACCTCCATCACCACCAAACCCTAGCACTATGTGACATCAAGGTTAAAAAAGTGACATTTTTCCTCTGTTAGGCAAGTCATTTGGGAAATAGGGGCTAGGTAAGGTCATCCATGATGTCTTCTAGGCCTCCAAAGGCAAGTCATCATGATTTAGCATGTGAGCCCTTGGCATCCAACATGTGGGATTAAAGCCCCATGGAAGCCCAAGCTAGGATTGTTCCTCCAAAACTTTCCACCAAACAAGGTCCTGCAAAACAAAAGGGTGCACTCTCCAAAACAAAAGGGTGCACTCTCCAAGGATCTCAAGTCAAAATATCATGGAAATTGAAAGCCACATCTAATAAACAAGGAACCTCAACATGTGCATTAAAACTACCTCATCAAATTAAATAGGTTCTCAAAGACCCTATACAATTGACCAAGTTTAGGTATGGGAGGGGTGTCATAAAATTCCTATTGGGTAGATCAAAACCCTCAAGTAGGGGATACTCCCAACGATTCCCCTTCAATTTACTATAGTGGATGATGAGGTGGATAGGGGGTTAGAATTCATAGGTCCTTTATTTTCATGACATACAAGGGCTCATATTATCTCATTTATGGGTGCCTTTGTAGGGGGTGTGTTGCACCTTCTTCTTTAATGTAACCTTTTTTAAAGCCCATTTATTTCCATTTATTAATCAATTAATGATCCAAAAATGTGTGTACTCTGAATAGTGAATCAATTATATTGGGGGGAAGTAACACAATGTCACTTGAAAGAAGAGGTCCACAAAGTTCCATAGGGGTAGCCATCAAATCTTTGTAATGCACTAGTGTTAGTCTTTCATTCAAGTGAGATATTTATTATGTGTTTGATATTTTGTAGGCCTTCAATTATTTTAAGAGAATCAATTCACTATTCTCAATACCTTTATGGGAGATAATCTAGAAGGTTTATATTTTAGGCTCTTATCTTTTTCCAGCAACCATCCCTCTAGGCCTTCAACCCCTTCCCATGAAATGAGGTACATGCCCTTCTTGGGTCAAAAAAGTCAAAGGGCCTAGAAGAGGGAAATATGATAGGAATACAAAGAGTGGAAAGTGGTAAGTATTGTTAATAATGGTACGATGACCCCTCAAGGGACCCCTAGTTGCACATCATCCCCAAAAGTTGGCCACTTACTAGGAAATCAATGACACTAACCAAGGTGAAACATAGTCAAAAGCATAATTTCCAAGCATGCATTCTATAATAAAAAGTAGCTTAAATACACCATGTTTAAATACCTCAAATATTAGGGTGATTACCTGCCACAATACCTGACTTGTACCACATGGAGCAAGACCCATGTGCCTTTCAGAAGCTATCTAGTGTGGTGGATGACCTGATGATGGATCCAAACTGTGGTGATAGAATGGGATTCCATATATGAAAGTGGACAATGTTAGTCATGTGGTCTCTTGATACTCCATATATGCAATCTAAGGGCCTCGAGATATGATCTCCTTAGTTATCCTACAAAACGGGGATAACATCTGACTCCTACTTGGGGATATGTGCTCAATGTAGAGTGCATGAGAAATGCATCATCTCCTAGTAGACCTGTTCCTACACTGAAACAAAAAAATATTAAATATATGGTTTTTCTATCACCCTTCATCCATATATATCAAAACCAAAAATGAAAACTAATCTAGAAAATAAAATTTTAGCATTTTTTAAAAAATTTCTAAACTAAGCATCAAATCAATATGCAAGTAAAGAAAAATGAAATATTAAATGCATCTAAACTAACATGAGCAATAAATATGAAAATGAAAGGGAAGAAATATGACCTACCTACTTACCTGGGGCCTTGGGGCCCTGAAGATCAAGCGATAGGTGATGTCAGGTGAAGTCATACAACCAGTGCAACTAGTTGATCATGATGTCAAAGTATCTCCCCTTGTGCTTAATTATGTAAAACAAAAAATATAAGTCAAGCATGTAATGATCATGAGCATAAATAGATATATTATCAATCAATCATGAAATGAATAGAGATGAGTGGGAGGGAGGAAGTCCTGCTGGAAAGAGAAATCATCAGCTTGATCATGCTTCCTAAAAGTGTAACCACAAGCCTAATCAATCCATCTCTGAAGAGGGCTACCATATGTATATGATGGCTCATTTTCATGTAACCACAAGCCTAATCACTGCCTTATGAATACCTATAAGATATGAGATATCCCAATAAGACCTCATGATTTTCCTGAGGAGGAGGAACGAGGTAAGGGACATGCTCAGGTATGGAGAAAGAAAAACATGGCCTCTTCATCTGAGAATCCTTGTAGAAATCCCCAATATGAAAATACTTTGCTTTGTAGAGTGAGCCTTTGATTTCTCTGGGATATGCATGTCTTGGTGTTCATATGAAATCAAGGATGAAGGTGGTTGAAAATCCTCATAGAACAAGTCCACATCCCCAAAATGATATGCATCACAAGTCCCAAGGGATGACTGAAAATCACCCTGAAAATGCTGCAACCCGTCATCCTTGAATAAATATGTAAGCATGTCATCATCAAGCTTCCATACATCTGAATCATATATGCATGAAGACCAGTCCTATGAAGAATACAACTCAACCCCTTTTGCTTGAAGGATACCCTCAATGTCATAAATGGGATCTCCATCAAAATTTAAATGACCCAAATCCCATTGACATCTACAAATTTGTATGAAAGAATCTATATGCTCATAAACCATATCCGAGTGTTCTTTCACAAGACTGTCAGTTTGACTGAAAATGACCATCTCTTTGTCTTCGTGTGTAGGAAGAACAAAGGCTAGGGTGGATTTATTTGGATCTTCAAATTATTCATTACTGAGGCTGATTGCTTCTTCAAGTTCATGTGCATGAGGAAAACAAGATAGAACGACATCATATTATTTAGGCGGGAAATCATATATCAATGTCTCCTTCTGCTCATCTGGATGTTGTACTTTATCAAGGTATTTTTCTTCTTGGAAAATTTCTCCATGGATATGTTCTTTAATCGAGTCTTCATTTTCTTTAATAGGATCATAGGATTCACCATATTGATCTTGATCTCTAATGAGTTTGTATACTTCCTTGGGTATAGAGAGAGGTTCATCTTCATTTGGGAAGTTTTACTGGTACCCATAGTTCTTGGTCACAACGTCGTATAATGATCTTGTTCCAAAATATGCAATGGACACTTCCTAGGATGAGTTTAGGGTAGGCCTTTCCTTATAATTTATGAGGATGGCATCATATTATTCTTCTCTCTATTGAAAAAACTTAACCAGAAAGTACTTGTCAGGACAAAGTTCTATCAATTGTTCAAAAAAATCCTAATATTCATCTGTGCTTTCCTTAAGACACTCAAAATTTCCTCTTTGTTTTTTTCAAATTCTTGTCTTTCAACTGTTGTTTCAAAAAACTCTGGAAGGAGTGTTTCTCTCAAGCCTTCAATAGAATAAAGGTTAAAACATTGTCTCAAAAAATCATCCTCCAGGTCTTGAATTGTATCTTCAATACTTTGAGCTTATAGTCCCCAATGTTTAAGGACCTCTCTGATGTGGATCGTTAAATAATATATACTTCTTGGCTTGCAATAATTATTGACCCAATCCATTTGGTCACTTCCCAAGGGCAGCAGGAACAACCGCAGGCATACATCCTCATGTTGTACACTCTCATAGTAGATACATCTGGTAAACTCAACAATGTGTGCTACGGTCGACAATGGATTACCATTGAACTTTGTGAGAACATCGAATTGGTTTATCAGGAACTTGTTTGGATATCCATCAATAGATTTAAGATCCAATGCCTTGTATGCTTCATGAAAGAGCCATAGAGCCATGTTTCCATTACTTAGGGTAATAGCTTAATTGAGTCGCCAAATGAGCTCAAGGCTCATCAAAGGGTGGAAAGGGATAAGGTGGGTTCTTGGAAGGTGTATTTTCCATATGATATTCAAGAAGAGCTCATCAAGGGTGGAAAGGAAATGTCCTTTAGATGGAGTCATCAGGAAATCTAGGGAAAAGACTTTGAGATAGATTTACAAAGTGTTGTTAGGGTTCATAAGAGGATTCAAAATCCTCCTTGTCAATGGCGCCAAAATGTTTTTACACGAGTTGTAGGTTGGGAAAATCTTGACCCAACCACCAAATGGAGACAACTTTGAGAACACCTACCCACTGTTACCTTAGGCAAGTATTCCCATCACTTCCAAGATGATAGAATCACCTCAAGGGGGAATCGCAGTGACCCTAGAGGGAAATGAGATGGAAATTGTGATGTATGAATGGATACCCCTATAGTTCAAGTTTCTATGTGTGGATAAGGGCTTGGATAATGTCTTGGTGGTAGCCAAGGTTTCCAAGAAGTAGTAGACCTTGCCAATGCTAATTGTACCTTCCCAAGACACAAGGAAAACAAAGATACAAGCCCAAATATAGGATGGACCAGCAAGTTATGATTTATGTCCATAATTACATCAATTAGTAGTAGTATATATCAGTAATAAAATGGCACAATTAGATACTGAAAACAAGTTCTAGAAATCAAGTAAATGATGCAAGAGATAAATTAGCAAAACACTAGTGCAACTCAAGATTAAAGGAGCAATATACTAGCTCAAAATGAAAGGCTATAGTAAATAATTTATACAGAGATAATAATCAGCCTTATTGCTGTAACAAATGAATTATTACATCAAGATATTCAACCATCAAAACTTTCCAAAATTCTACCAAAATATGCACTATGATCACTAGATTATGTGGGCAAAAACTTAGTAAATTTCAGTGGTTGAATTGAGAGTTATTGGAGATCAAAAGACTAGGTTTTCCGCAGCCCTAATGGCTGAAGATGTAAGTTTATTACATATGAAATAAATACCCCTTTATAGGGGACGCCCTAGTGGGTAAGAGGTGTGCTAGGCGGAAGGAACACAACCCAAATTGCAAAAAAATAAAATGGTAAAAATTCACGTTTCCCAATGCACTATTTTATTTCTCCAATGAAAAAATTAGATTAGTGCCTTCAGAAAAATGGGTGAATGGAGTCTTAAAATAAATATTTAGATAAAAAAAACCTTGGGGTGTAATCCCTTTTACTCCATCAGGTATTCCAATCAAACTAGGGTAAATCTAAAGGGTGTACGCACTTGTACTTCTCCTAGTAGCTCTTGTTCAAGAAAACTTAGCAATGAGATGAAGCATTAATGGAGGGTGTATCCAAAATATTCCTCCTAGGGTTTCAACCATCAATAACCAATAAAGAGAAAGAAAAAACTAACAAGTGCATATTTGCCTTTAAAATTCCAAGAAAGAGATATCAAACCCTAGTTTCACCAAGAAATTATCATCCAAGACCAAGAAAATAATACTCCAAGGGGGGAGCACTACTTTAGCTCCAACATTAACCAAGATATATCACCAAAACAAAATTGCACAAGAGATAAACACCATAATGCCCAAGAATAGAAAAAAATTCAGCCAAATACTTCCTAGAGTGGGAGAGTTATGTTATGAAATGAGATTCCCATGATCTCTATTTATACAAAATGTTTAAAACACAATTTGTCCACTTAGTTAGGGTAAAAAATAAGATAAGGGGTCAACAAACCTTATCTTACCCCTTTACACAAATAATAATATTCAATTTACACTTTTTCACATTATAAACCCTAAAACAAGATGACGTCACCCCTTTAGGGAGATGTTTTGACACTTTTCCAAGTCGTTGGAAAAGAAGGTGGAGGTCATTGGGGCTCCTAGAGCCTCCTATTCATGAAACAAGGTCAATCCATGCCTTCTCTGGTCAAATCATGCCAAGTGTCAATGAGAAACACCTCCATCACCACCAAACCCTAGCTCTAGGTGACGTCAAGCCTCCAAAAATGATATTTTTCCTCTCCTAGGCAAGTCATTTGGGAAATAGGGGCTAGGTAAGGTCATCCATGATGTCGTCTAGGCCTCCAAAGGCAATTCATCATGATATGGTATGTGGGCCCTTGGAATCCAACCTGTGGGCTTCAAGCCCCATGGAAGCCCAAGCGAGGCTTGTTCCCCCAAAACAGTCCACTTGGCACTTTTTGATGGGAGGAGGTTTGGCTTGAAGGAATAAACCAAAGCTCATGAGAGGGAGGCCCTAGAAGGCCCAACAAATTCCATATTATACTCCAAAAACTTGCAAAAGGTGCCAAAAAATCACCCTAGAAGAGGGATGATGCCACTTTAGGGTTTCTTATGTGCATTTTTAAAGTTAAATTTGAATTTTATAATTTAAAGGGAAAAGTAAGCGTTGTTGACCCCTTAATTTGTGGTTTACCCTAAAATCAAGTGGACAAACAATTTTAATAGGATTTTTATAAATAGAGATCATTTCATTTCATTTTATCATAACTCTCCCATCTTGGAGAAGATTCTTGGCTAAAATTTTCTCCCAACTTGGGCATTTTTACATACCTCTCTTGTTACTTTTTGTTGTTATGGTTTTCTTTGGCTATTGGATGACTAAGTAAGGTGATATATTTATTGGAGGCTATTTCTTGCTTTTATGGTGAATTTTCTTTGTTAAACGGAGTTTATCTTGTTAATGCTTGGACTAGGTAAAAAATATTTCATGTTATTTCTTATTTTCTTGGTTACAAAGTTAATTGTCTAATATTTTGGGGACTATAAAGGCATACAACCCCACTAAGCCCATCATAATTGTCTTGGTATAATTTTTTGCACAAAGGAATACTAGGAGGAGTAAAAGGGTTTACACACTCTTAGGGTTTTCCTTAGCTAGTTTCACTTAACTTGGGGAGTAAAAGGGCTTACATCCCCAGGGAGGTAGCACAAATAAATCTTTCATTTTTAAATACTCCATAACCTTATAGTTAAATGAACTAATCTCTTGCATTGGAGAAATAAAATCATTGCATTGAGATACGTAGAATTATGAGATATTGTATTTGTCTAAGTTGGAAACTTTTCCTGATGCTTTAAGCTTGCTTGAGCCATTAGGGCATTTTGATTGGTCAAGGATATATTGATTCTGTTACAAAATTATTCTACAACCATTAGGTCTGCTTCAAACTCTCTTTTTCAAGATTAATTTCTCACTCTTTTATCGCTGAAAATAGTTGGCAAGTTGCTATTGTTTATCTACTTGATATTGGTTATTGTTGGGAAAGTTGTTGGTTAGTTTCTTGGAGTAAAATTTGCTACTATAGAAAATATTTGCTACATCCATTTGTATGCTCTGAAAAACATTTGAAAACATCTCTTTGCAGCCCTTATTCTCCATCGAAACTTGTGCTAAAGTATTAGAAAGTCATCTATTGGTTCAATGCTTCATTATCCAAAAATTACTTGATAGTTTTGATGGTTATTTTTGTAATAAATGATTGATTCCATTGATGATATATACATTTGTTTACTACTGTAATTTAGGAAAACAAGCTTCACTTGCTTGTCCCTCTGACATTTAGGCTTGTATCTTGGTTATTTGTCTTGTCTTGGGCAGGTGTAACACTCTGGTGTAGGTACCCAAGGATTTGGAAACCATCCTCCATCCTTGAGAATC
>ML824182.1:46238-56715 GCA_009831015.1 Picea engelmannii | reverse complement strand
CCCTTAGATTTATGTTTTGAAGCTAGCCGTTTTGCCAAGGATTTTTAAGGAAAGAGGGAGGAGCATGAGGCCTTGCTTAAGCAACACCGGAATGAGCCTCCTCCCCTTAGGGTTTTGACTCTAGGGCCCTGCCATTGCAACACTATAGAGCCTAACTCTCCCGTCCTTAGATTTAGATTCTTCCGAGACTTAGCCTTTGCTTCTGACTCCACAATACCCTAAGGCACTGGTCTAACTCTCCAACGTTGAGCTTGTTGTGTCAAAAACAACTTTTCAAAACTCTTAAAATTGAAACCCTAACTAACCCTAACGTCTAACTAACCCTAATTTGGTGATGACGTCATGCTTAGTTTGAGCTTTAGGTTGATTGAAAATGTTGTGGCTTAGTCATCTGATAATAGACATTGATGTGTTGATAATTTTCATTGGCCTATTTGCAAAACGTTGAGCTCTTTGTCTATAGAACTAACCCTAGAAGAAAGCTGACGTCACCTATAGTAAGCTTGACGCAACAATCCTGTCATATATGAGAATTTAATGATATTTGATGCATTGTGCTAATTCAAGGATTAATCATTTCTTTTAGATTGTTGTATCATTCTGTATTTATTGACAAGTAATATTATAAGCCATAGTCATTTTTTGCAATCATTGACTTCGTCAATAATTACTGCTATTTATGCTCATGTATATCAAATGTTGATAGTCATTGATTTATGAAGTACTGACCACTGTTGCACATTTTAGTTTTATTGTTTCCTTGTCTCGCAAACAGGTGCCTATTTTTGTGGTTTATCTTCATTTTGACTATCTTCTCGACGGTAATCTGTGAAAGGGAAAACTTACCTTGATCCTTTAACCCTTTGCCTTTCAAAACCCCAGATTTCCAGGGATGTATCCCTTGGGATTAGCCACCCTAAATAGAAAGATCCCCCCATCGAGGTGACAGTGGGTGGGGAAGCTCCTGTTACGCCAATTTGATCCTTACCTTTCAAGCTACCTGACCTAGACTACAAACTGAGTGATTACAGGACCAATAGTTCCTTGAAAGGAGTAGCGTACCATTCATGATCATACTTATCACTTTTCCATCCTTGATCTCTCAATTCTCCCACCTTTTGGGTAATGTGGTTACATGTACACCAAAAAGGCATGTACCTCATTCTCTTATGAGAAGAGGAGGCTAAATACCGAGAGGTATATTGCATCTAGCCAATAATAAAGAAAGAAATAGGATAATGAGGACATTTAAAATCCATAGTCCATAATAGAGCTCTACCCCCTCATTAACAATGATCACCCCTAGTCCTAATGCGAATAAACACATTAATCAATCAAAGAGGACTTGAATATATCCCGAATAAAAAGCAAAGGAAGTGTTATTATTGAAACCTTTTTAAGGGGACTTGCAAATAAAATAAAATAAATAAAAGGGAAAATAAGGGGTTTGGAATGAAAAAAACATCGAGGAAAGGGTAAATCAATCTCCAAGCACACCCTCTACAAAGGAAATCATGGAGGTGAGTCCATACATTGTCTTGCATGTTAATGACCCTATGCCAACAAGTAAACCCCATGACCACCTCAAATTCATTACATATCTCTGATGGGTTCTTCCAAGAAATATCTCTCAACTTGGGTATCGACACACCTAATAGGTTCTTTTAATGGTCCTCCTATACCTAAACTTGCCAAATTGCATAAAGTCTTGAGCTTGTGTGAAGTTTGAAGGGGATCCCCAATGAGAGTTGTTCATTTAGATTGTGTGTTAATAGATGGCTTACTTTACATGATTCTAAGGAATATTGCCCCTTGTGATTGTTGGTTTTACTTGATTCCATTTCTTTGAATAACTTGGGTGCACTTGACATGTGTATTTGGAGGATGATCTTGTGATTTCACCTAAGACGTTTTTCACTTCATGTAGGACATAACACATGTGATGCAAAGCGTTGAGTCGTTTGATGACTTGGAACCCTCATATATAGGCTCTCACACCTCTTAGACCATGAACGATGGACAAATGATATTTTATTTTGTAGATACAATAATTCCAACACATAGATGGGCAAGAAGCCCACACCTTGGGGCATTGTACCCAAAGGTTATTAGGCATTGGATGGAGGATGTTGCACTATCACTTGATTGGATACCATGCAGAGATGAGATGCACCTCCATTCTACCTTGGACACTTGTCTTCTCACCTTGGATGTTGAGCATATGGATGATGGTGTCATGGATTCGGGCTTGCTTTCCATTGGGGCACCACTTTGATGAGGTGGGATTTTGAAGACGAGACATGACCTTTGATGAGGAGAGGTCATTTTACACCATACGTGTCACCTTAATGATGAGATGTGGCCTTTGGAGACATTTTACACCTTCTTGGAGCATGACATCACCCACACATGTGGCTTTGGAGAGATTATTATTATGTTTTAGCATGATTTATTATTGTTAGAGGTTACTTGAGGGGTCAACCTTGTATCATGGATTCATTGTTGTTTTAGGCATTATTATGGACAAAGCACTTGGTTAGCCTCATATATAAAGGCTAGCGCTTCAATTTGTAAACTCATCATCACAACTCACACATTCGTGAGATCTCTTCTCTAGAAAAGTTCGTTATCTCTCTCTCTTTTTCATTATGGATGTCGCGTGCGCAATTTTTGAAGGATAATGTGTGGATGCTTCTTGTTGTTGGTGGATGAATCAAGCTAGGGTTTCTTCATATGCAACGACTCATCATAGTAAGTGATTTATTTCAAGTTCAATGCTATGCTCATGGTATGCTATGGCAAATGCTCTATTAGATTGGTAATTGTTGCATGTTTCCTTGTATGTTAGGTTCTTGTTTTCTAGAAGCCCCAAGAGGGATTATGATTGGTTATCCCCCTCTTCTTTTTTATGTATCTTGACTTGTTGAAGCATTCAAGGTTTGACTTAAGGGTTAGGAGGGGCTATCCCCTTAAGGTTTTATTTGGCTAGGAATTAGGAGTGGTTATCCCCTTAGGGTTTAAAACCTAGTTCACTTATTTATCCGAGCTAGGCGACTTGGAAAGAAGGAGACGTCCTACGCCTATGATGGTATAGTCCTAGGGTTTTGTTCCCTCACCTTTTCCTTGTCTTCTAACTTGATCTTCAAGTTGTGGTTGACAACATTTTCTCAAAGATATAAAACAACACTAGTCTTAAGCTCACAAGGTGGTATAAAACACAAGCTTTTCATCTCTCTTTTAAAAACAACCTAGTAGTTGGATACCCAACTACTTTCCCACCCTCAATCTAATGCAACGCTTGGCAAACTTGATGAATTTATTGTTGTTGTTGTAAATGTTTGCTACATCCATTAGGGTTGATATAAATTCTAATAACTCACTTAATACTATGTTTTAAGAAGGCTAAACTCATTATTGGATACTTGAATATTATTCCACTTGCTAAGTTTTATATTTTGAGATTTTATTAGCAATTTTTTAGGGTTGTTTTCTTGTTGTTGTTACACATTTTCATTGTTGGTATAAACTGTTAGATATTGTAGAAAATTATTGCAGCAACCCTCTTCTCATTGATAGCTAGTGTATTGGATCACTGCTTGCATTTATATACTTGATAATTGTTGAAATTTCTCTCATATATTCAATCAATCAATTGTCTTATCTCGTTTAAACCTTTCCCTTATACCTAGCCTACCATTTCAAGTGAGCAAGATTGGCGGTCGTAGACTTGTATTCAACTTGCTATAGGATCCCTTAAGGTCACAAGGGAAGCCTCCCTTGTGTTGGATCTTCATCCATCACTAAAACGAGGTAAATGCTTATCTAGGTGACAATGACAAATATTTCCAATTATGACACAAGTTTGGTGTCATGTAGAAGGCTTCACACAAGTACAAATCATGTGATAACAATCTCCTTCATATATTCAACCAATGTCTTTGTTGGGGATGGATTAGCATTGCCTAGGGTTTCATTTAACGTTCATGAGGTGTTCTCACTTCCAACCTCTGTCCCACTCCCAACTTGAGCCTCTACTTTGGCATCATTATCACTATCACTAATACTGGCACTGTTGATATTGTTGTAATCACTCATGTTGTTGGTTTTTAAATTTTATGTGCAGATTTTTAATTTTTGGCAACTTGCAACAAGGGTTTCTCATTATTTTTTATTTTAGTTTTCTTAGTTGGTCACATGCCCAATTGCTAAGTTTGAAGGCTAATATTGAAAAATGGAGATAAAAACTAAAAAAAATAGCACAATTTTTTAAAAATAGAAAGCATTTCAATTTCAGATTTGAGACAAAGGGTTTTGACCTTACCTCAACACTACTAGATGAAGAAATCAAATGAATAAGAAATCTAAAAACCAAATTTTAGCTCACAAGAAAACCAAATTGTTTCTCCAATCGCCCTTATGAAGTCACCCAAATCATTGCTCCAAATTCCAATTGCTCTAATAACTCAATAGTCAAATCAAATATTGAAATCGCCCTTATGAAATGATAAATCGCTACACCAGACTCCAATCACTCCAATCACTGATTGAATCATTTCTCTAGCCTCCAATCACTCTAATGACTGAGTGAAATCATTGCTCCATCCTCCAATCACTGAGTGAAATCACTACTCCAACCTCCAATTGCTCCAATCACTGAGTGAAATTGCTACTTGAGCCTCTAATTGCTCCAACCACTCACTTAAATATCTCAAATGGCCATGCGGGTAGCTATGGCAGCTCAAGGAAATATCAACTCATGAAATAGGTAAATGTGAAGTGAAACAAAGGTGGGTATCTTTATAAAATGTTTTGGTTTATTTTTTTATATTTTTTTAAATCCTTAATGGGAAAAAAATCAATGGGCATCCCACTTTCAGAGCGGGGCACCCAGATGTCCCCCTTTTCGAGGGGGGATGCCCAGATGCCCCCCTTTTTCGAAAATTCAGCCCCCCCCCCCCACTCTAGGGACATGTTTCCCCAAGTTTCCCTAAAGGGGGGGGGGATGGGGAAATGTTTCCCAAGGTTCCCCTACGCCTCCACCCCCAGAGCAAGGGAAACGAGGGGGGGACATCCCCTACCCTAGAGGATGCATCCTTGTGGAACACTAGATTTATCATCTACAGGGCCAAAACTATGGAAGGCATGAAAAAAACCAACTTCAATCTTTATTTGTGTTAATGTTTTCACTAACCATAAGTTCACACTTGTTATGAGTTTTCATTTTGAGTACAAATATTTCATTTTTTTTTATTATCCATTGAGGCCATATGTCCTTGTAGAAGTTCATTTGTATGATACTTCTAAGTTCCGTCCTTTCTATACAAGCTTTTAAAACTACCTATACAAACAAATCCACAATCTTTTTGTCACTCTTAAATGCATTGCATGTTTTCTTATTAGTGATTAACTGGGTAGCCTTCTTATATTCATCTGTAAGATACTTTTGGAGATGCCATTTTTCTATATATTCTATGCTTCAAACCTCCTACTCATGTTGTTGGATTGCACTTTCAATTTTACCCAATACTTGATCAATTGGGTTAATATTTTTTGGAGGATCCAATGAAGGTAATTTAAAATGTGTGGTGGTGTCCTCCATGAATTCATAGACTTTGATACAAGCTAGCCATTCATATTCTATCTACTTTTGTGATTGATGTGCTATTTTCGCCCAGTAGCATGTATATTTCTCTATCTCATATAATTTCAATTTATTCAGCATCATGATTTTATGATTGTTGTTGCCCTTGCTTTTCAATATCTGTTTATTAAAGTCCAATTGATCTTGAACCTTTCCTTGTGGCTCCTTCTAGATTAGATTTTTCTTTATACATAATATATAATTGCATAACCAACTCCTAAAGTTTGAATTCCTTGGAGGAGGAGTATATTTTAATATGAGTATTTATGTTATCTTCTTCGAAGACCTATTCCACAAAACTAGACACTAATCCTCATGTTGTTTTATAATACTTTACCTGGTTTTCAAACAAATAAATTGTCTTCTCCAGATTTTGGATATCAACTACCTCAGATCTAGACTTGTCAATTGTTGCATAAGGTCAATAAAAATAAAATTAGTCAATTTACCTCTCTTTGTGCCTGTAACTTTCTCTTCAATTGTGCACATAATTGTGTTGTCTAGATCTATTCTCTTTCTATTTTGTGTTTGATTCACTATGGCTTGCCTTCTTTTATTGTAAGCAATGAGATCTATATCATCCACATATTCTACTCGATTAGGAATGTTTTGTCCACCCTAGGACAATATGTTTTTTAGGCTACCAGGTGTGACAACATGTTCCATTTCAATCTCTTTCCCGTTATATGTACTTGGTTTGGGAATTACCAAGTCCTATATAGTAAGATAAATAAAATTGTTGGGAGGTGATGTAGTTTGTCGTTGTGTTTGTTCTAAGTTTTGACCAAGGGGTTGTTGTTCTTAGGTATTTTCTGTATTATCAAAGAGATTTCCTTGATCTTTCTCTAAGTCTTATTTCTCTTGTGTAAGTCTATCCCGCTCTTCTTTCTTCTTGCCTTCGTCCTGCAATCTAGATTTTTCCTCTGCCTCAAGCCTTTCTTTCTCCAATCTTTCAACTTTTTTTTTTTTGTTTCTACTCTTCTTCCTTCCTAATTCTCTCCACTTAAACTTGTAATTTTTGTTCATGTTCTTTCTTATCTCTCTCACTTGTAGCTATTAGTCTTTCCTTTTCCTCATTCTGTATCCTTTCTTATGCTTCTTTTTATTCCCAATTATTTCTCTTGTTTAAGTTTTTCTTCTTCAACCTTTCTTTTTTCTTCCTCCTCCTTCTTGAACAATCTCTTTGCTTCAACTATCTTAGGCTTAATACTTTCCATTTGTTTGTCAACAAACATGCCATATGTAGAGGTGAGATATTTTTACTTAAGTCTCAACTAAACTTATTCCCATGTTTTAGCATTTTCATAGGGTAATTCATGGTCCCACTATTCATGTGCATATGTCCATGTGATAGAAACCATTAAACTATGTTTGGCGACTAGGCCCAATGGGTCATGCCTTCTAAATTAACCCTGTGGAAACCTTTATTCCAGTATAGAATTTGCGTCCTTCCTTGCTTGCTTGGAATTCGGTAGACCATAATGGCCAATGTACATATTGTAAGGGATGAAGGTTTTATTCCTTGAATCCTTGGTCAATGGGGCATCAAATCCTTGTAAAATTATCTAATAAGTAATTTCACCTAGTATCAATCTATTTGGCACAAAATTTGGCAACAAGTGTGGTGGAGTAGTCACCCCATATAATCCTCAAATAAGTGTAATCTTATTGCATATCACAACTCCCTATACTTTTGATCTATGTCATTGCCTCCTTACTAAGTTTGTGACATTCCTTACAAAATATTAGTCCGTGAAAAGGTACAAGGAAGTGGTCACATAATTGGGAATAATTTATTTTGCACTTATTCTTCCACATTTTCTGACAATAGACATGCACAAATGTCTCTTCCATATGCCAAATCTAACTTAACTGAGGGAACTAGTAGTGGTAGCACATATAATGTACATCACATAAGAGGCCATATAAAATGCAGGTACAACTCCAATTTTAGATATGTCTTCATGTGCTCTTTCAATGTCCCTATTTAAGGAATGTGAGAACATTGCAACCCAATTGAAGACACTCCCTGTGGTTATGATGATATATACTAAGGGTACCATGCATCCTTAAAATGCACACAATTATGTTGTCCATAAAGTTCGTAGATGAGTACCATTTCATAAACATATGGATTCCTTAGTTTTACCATGATAAATATATTCCATTAGTTTTACCAAATAATCTCTTGTCCTCAACCCACCAACTAGTCAGGATCTTCTTTATGTCATGCTCTCCATGGAACTGTTCAATAAAACCAATGATCATATATTTCTCAGGCTCATGCAATTTGTACTATTTTTCAAGCTCCAAGGCTTTATATGAGTCAACATGTGCCAACATTACCAACTCTTACTTCATTATTAGATTGTTTGATCCTTCCATATAATGGCGACTCTTCCTTCGTCATTAATAATATTTCTTCTATCAACATTTGTATGGGTGATGATCCACTCTATTGCTTTAGAGCATGACTTAATGGGATTCCTAGTTGCAATAGAGTGTAGGTGAAATATTATGATGTTGATGAAACTAGAACATCAACATTCCTCATGTTTAGATCACTTGGAGGAACTACATCAAGGTAGTCCTCTCCCCTTATCCTCCTATATATTTCTTCCCAGTTGGGGAAAGGACTCTGAAGACTAATTTGGACTTCTATATCCTTACAAATAAGAAGCATTGGTTCAACATTAGGTTTATATAATTGAATAATAGGAGAAAATTGTTCTAGATTGACTTCCATGTCACTCTCAACTTGCTCAATAGATTAACTGACGTGTTTTCTGCCTCTTGGTGATTTTTTTGGTGTTCTATAAGGAGTCCTTGACAGAGGCATGTTATCTACATTGGAAGAATAATTAAAATCACAATTTTTTTTATTTTCACATTCTTATATAATCTAAGAATCTATTCAATAATTAACCAAGAAAAACCATGATTTGAATAACAATAAAATTCCTACTTCCAGGTTAGTCCCCAAGGTCTAGAGCACTCCGTGAGGGAGTGCGTTGTTAAGGCACTTCGTAAGTGAAAGTCATCGGTTCGAAACCCCTGGGGACACCTTAAATGTAGCCATGTTAAGGGTTGGTGCGGTCCAGGCCGGGTACGATCCCTGGGTGACTTTGATGGCTTAGATGCCCCTGGGTCGTGGCATCTCAGCCAAGGTAGTCCCTCGCCAGTCAAAAGGTTCAGGATTACCAAAAAAAAAAGCATTCCTACTTCCAATTTTATCATATCAAAGCATAATTTTATTGAGAATTCAGAGGAAGAAATTTCAAGCAATGACCTGTTGAATTTTAAGCTTAAAATACCAAACACTGAAATCCTACCGTGAATAACAAATTTGAGAACCAAGAAATGCCAAGAAGACTACGACATAATCACTAAAAATCAAAATGTAGAAACAATTCTGATGGTGAACTTGGGAAGAAACTCTCTCGAAAAGATCAAATAAATTTCAATAGCTGTGAAATGTGTAAGTAAACTCCAATATTGTACAAGTTTTTTTGAAATCTTGATCATAATGGATCATACATGTGCAAGATTTAATTGGATTTTATTATTTCATTCTGATGGGACACTTCATCTACCCATTACGCAAACATTAATGTCAACTGAATAAATTTTAACAACTATTGGGGGGATCATTTCAATTTATTCAGAGTTTCATTTGCACTTTATTCTGAGCAAAGTTTATAAAACAAGTGGTGAGGCTATCGACTATGATTAGTTCTTTAATATGAGAGAGTATCAAAAATAAATTTTGGTGAAGTCTAAAATCACTACAATGTAATTCTATCGAAAAACACACTTTTATCGCAAAGTTGAGTCATAGCTATGATGATCACGAAACACTTTAACTTTTGCATCATCCGTCAAGAAAAAAATATTTTATGTTATCAGCCAAAGTTGATTTTTGTTCTAATATGAAAAGTAAAAAAATATAGAAAAGTTTGTCAAGAGTGATTTAACACTTTTTGCATCGGAGTGATTTTACGCTTTTCATCGGAGAAAAGTTTATTTTTTTCGTGATGAACGCACTGTCACTGAAATTTCAAACTTTTTATCAATGAACTTTAAAACTTCAATTGTGGAAAAGCTTAAGTTTTGCCTTGATGAATGGAGGTAATTTTAACTTTTGAAACAAAGCACGTTGAAGTGAATTTTGACTTTTATTCACGTCGCATTCAGAGTGTTTTTAAAATTTTCACCAATAAAATTTTGAGCTTACCTCCTATGCATAAAGAACATTAGAGTCCATTTTAACATTCATCAAGGTGCAAAGTTGACTCACCACTCTGACGAAAGTTTAAAATTTCTCTAATGAGAGTTTCACAAGACTTTGTTGATGAAATTTTAACTTAGAAAATTTTTGGGTTTTTTCATGGAAATGAAGTTGAGCAAAAAAAAATAAAAAATCAAAGAATTTCACCAATTTAGGAGAAAAATGGATTTTATGATAAAACGAAAACAAAACTTCAAGAAAAGTTGAAAGTGGTATGAAAAGGTTTATGTAAAATTTTAGGGGGTATTGAGGTCTCAACAATATTGCAAGTCATCTCATAAAAGCTATGTGGTGACCACTTAGACCTCCCCCTACTTGAAAATTTGTTTGTCTTTTTACCAAGAACTCCCTTGTGGTTTTGTCACCTCCAACTTACTTTTCGCCTTTGTATTCCTCTTCTCATTCCATATGGTGTTTTCCTTGTGTTTTGTTTAGTGTTTAGTATTCTCGCCTTGTGGCTTATCTCAGAAACCCCATGTTTTTGGTAGATGTAAGGATGGTGGCTCATTTATTCCATACCACTCATCTCAAGGAAGGGTGAAACCCAA
>ML824181.1:109705-133806 GCA_009831015.1 Picea engelmannii | reverse complement strand
TGAACATGAGTCTGAGAAATTTGTTAAGGAGTTTAGTCAATGAACAAGGTCGTCAGTGGGATCAGATTCTGGTACAGACATAATTCACATTTAATAATTCAGTTAATAAGAGCACTGGAAAAAGTCCATTTGAGATAGTATATGGAAGACAACCAAGAGGGGTTGCAGAATTGAGAGAATTGAATCAAGATGAATTCAGGAGCGTTGGAGCAGAAGATTTTTCTACAGAAATGCAAAGAATTCATGATCAAGTTAAGAAACAGATATAGGACATTAATCAGAAGTATAAGGACAGAGTTGATCAGAGAAGAAGGGAAGTTCAATTTGAAGTGGGAGATGAAGTTTTAGCTCATCTGAGAAAGGAAAGGTTTCCAAGAGGAACATATAATAATTTGAATATGAAGAAGATAGGACCATGCACGATTCTTAGAAAATTTGCAGCAAATGCTTATGAGATCGAGTTGTCGAACCATGTTGGGATATCATCGATATCTAACGTTGCAGATTTATATCCTTATAACAGAGATGACACAGGAGAATTCAATGATTAGGAAGAGATTCAATGGGAAGAACATATGCTCACAGTAGAAAAACCTTAGATGGAGAAAATATTAGAACAGAGAGTTGGAAGGAAAACCAGAAGAAAGATGCATCCTGAATATTTGGTAAAGTGGAAGGCTCACCCTGTGGAAGATTCAAGTTGGGTAACTGAACCTGATATTTTGAAGCATGGTAAAATAGTGTGAGAGATCATGGATAGGAGTCCATTAATATTTTGGCCAGAGGAGTATGATGCAGGAGCATCGCTATCAAATCAAAGAAAAGTGGACATGGATGTGAATTCGACACTTCAACGCATTGAAAGAGCCAAATCGACTCTTAACCAACTTGGTAGCGGTGTGGAGATTTTTTTGAATTTCTCATTAATTAAATTAGTTGTATGTAAAGTCGGGCCACCTATTGAAATGACGAAGCAATTGTAAATCCTTACACGACTATAAAATATTACAGGTGTAGGATATTTTCCCTGATTAGTCATTAGGTTGCATTTAATTAAGTTGAGTTGGTAACCGTTGGAGTAGAAGGTGATAGAATTTAGATAGGAGGAAGAAGAGCGAGGAAGCTCTGGGTCCTTAGATAAATTTTCTAATTGTAGTGACTGTAAGAGATAGAGGTGTAATCATGTTTTTTCTGGAATGAATAGAACAAAGGAAGTTGATCCAATTGTACAATGTTGATATTGTTTACAAGTTTATTGTTGTTATGAATTTTGTGGATGTATGATGTTCATGGTGAATGGATGAATTTATGAAGAATTGAATAAGTGTAAATTGTTTCTCTTCTATAAGTTATGAAAGGAGAGCATATTGAATGCAAGGAGTGCGTGCGAGAGAGTCTTGTTTGAATCAAAGATCAGAAGAGATAGCATGGAACTTTTGTATGCAAAGTGTGCATATTAAGCACAAGGAGTGTGTAGGCAAAGTCTTTGACTTGGGGAAATAACTCGGGTTTTTCTCACAAGAAAGTGCAGAGGATAGTTGCAAGGAGTGAACAGGACCATAAATCGACTAAGTGTCGAAGAAATATTTCAGAAGAAGAATTTGCGAAGGTTGGGCAAGGTGAAGGGTGAAGATATATCCAAGAGGAGTCCAATTATTTCAGACCGTTAGATTTAGGAAAAGTGCACGAGATTTAAACTCTATGTATACATAGGAGGAGAGATCACTAAAGACCCAAAGGATATTTGGACAGTCTAATCCAAAAGGATACATGGCAATATTATATGAACTCTGGAGAAATCACTTCGATATTTTCAGATTGAGACTTGAAACTCTCGAAGTCCGAACCATGAAATAAATCACAGCCATTGATTTAGAAGGGTTAAATATGATCTGTAGATTTGGAAAGGACAGATCTAAGCCATCCATTCATAAGCACCATTGATATTTTGAGATCGACGGTTATGAAGGATTGCGGGGATGGAAAGTGCTTGGAATTTAAAAAATTGAGAGTGGGCTGCAATAGAAACCATGGTATTGCAAATTGGACGCGTTGTGTTTGGTGGTGAATTGCAGGGAGAAAAGTGGATTGATCCCAAACATGATGCAGGAGCATCACCTTCAAAGTCAGAATGCAAGCATGGAGGCAAAGGAACGACATCTCAACAATGACAAAATTTCAAATCAGAAATTAACTCAGAATTAAATCGAGTTGTTGGGATATTTTGTAAACAACATTTTAAAAATGTAACTTGTTTGTAAAGTCATGAAGGACTGTAAGGGATTGAAAATATTGAGTGTTGACTCTTATCTGGAAATAACTGTTAGTTATTTTAATAGGACGGAATAGGTAAACGCTAAGAGTTTGATAGGATAGGTTGCAGACATGATGAGAGAGCTCATGGAACCAATCCTTAGATAGTTTTTCATTGTTGCATTTTAATAGAACATGGTAGAGTAGAAAGAATGATATAGAGATCCGAGAGAGCAATAGAACATAGTAGAGTAGAAGAAACATTATGTAATTTTTTTTCATGAAGGAATAGAACAGACAAAATTGTCCCAAATCCTTGGACTGTGTTCATTTGATGTATAGATGAATGAATGTTATATTATGTGTGTGTGATTTATTCCATTTTAGTTCATGTGTGATTGTTCAAGAAGTGTTAGTATGAAGTTGTGAAGAATGTGGATGAGCTTCAATTGTTTCTCTTCTAACACTAGTATGAAAGGTGTGCATCTATAACACAAGGAGTGCATCGACTGAGTCTCAGAGTGACTCAGAGAATTTTAGAGAGAACAAAGGAAACTTAGACCGGGTGCAAGGTGTGAACACCATCGTGAAACAACCAAGCGTCAAAGAACCCAAACCAGAGTAACGACAGGTGGGTGAGAAGAATTTCTTTTCAAGAAATCCTTTGATCTGAGTTATCAAAATTTCGAGAACACAAGGTGTGTGTGGGGAATCGAAATCCTTTTAAGGACGAAGCTCATAAGGAATATCACTTTCCATAAAGTGTCAGAGAGAGCCAATAGTCGGACTCATAAGGAGGAGTAAAGGTTCAAAACCTTTGAATACAAAGAAATATTCCAAGTCAAGAGAACTTAGAAGTTTAGGAGGAGGAGTGACAGTGGTCGTTGGATCATTGTGCAAAATATCAATAACCATTTGATCAGAGTGAAGTGCACGAGCCTTAGCGCTTCTCACATAGAGGAGAGAGAAAAATCACAAGAGTTGAGAACTAAGATTTTTGGAGCCCGAGGAACATATCTGAACCGTTAGATTGTTCAGGGAAAACAACAAGCATCAGATCGCCCAAGTAAATCTGAACTATCAGATACCATGAGTCTAGGAGGAAGTGAGTTTGAACTTTGAGATTTTTGAAGCACAGAGAGCCGAAGGGTCAGAGAAAATTTGTACCATTGGATCCAGGAGGACACGTGTCGATAGGTTGGAAGATCCAAAGGAAGGTGAAGGTCGAAGTGTTGAAACACTTGAAGCCCAAAGGGTCGAAGGGCTGAGAGTCATTGATCTATAAGTGGACACTAGTCAACAGATCATGAGCTCTGGGAAAGTTGAAGTGAGTTTTCAATTTGAGATATGATATTTTTAAAGTGCGAAGACCTGAAGACCCAAAGTAAAATCTGGGTCGTGATATCTAAGGGAGACGTGGCGTGAATGCATGAACTCCGGGTAAGGTCCCGAAGTGGTTCATAGCCGTTGGATTTGGAGGAGACATGGCGCACATGTGGCGCACATATGTGAGGTCTAGGTAAAGACCCGAAGAAATCCTGGATTGTTAGATCAAGAGGACACATGTCAGTGGATCACAAACTCCAGGTAAAAACCATTAGGAAAAATAAGTTTGAGATTTGAGATCTCAGAAGTCTGAAGATCCGAAGGAGATCTCGATCGTTGATCGAGAAGAGGGTCGCAAGACCGTTGATCTGAGTTGGAAGGTGAAACATATAAAGTGGGAGAAAAATCGTTGATCGAGTAGGACAGGTGTCAACAGATCGTGAGTTCCAGAAGATTTGGGTACGAAAGAAAGTTGGGTTTGAGATTTCAAAACCCCAAAGTCCAGAGTTGTGAAGGAGATCACAATCATTGATTAAAGGAGGGGAAGATCTAGTCCGTAGATTTGAAAGGTGCAGATATGAACCGTCGATTCAAACATTATCGTCAAGATTGTGAGATTGAAAGTCTTGTAGCATTGCGGGAACATGATTTACACGGAGTTTAAAATATCGAGGGTGGACCTCAATCCAAACCGTGGTTTCTTCAGGAGGACACGTGGAGGCTTGAGGAGGATTGTGGACCCAAAAGTAGTTTGACTTCAAACCGCTTGTAGATGCACCCGCAATTTCTTGGTCATCGTTGAGGTCACATCAAGAGGGGGATTATCAGAAAAAGGAGCTAACACACAACACTCTAAGCTTTTGTAGCAGAGCAAAAGGGAGGGTTGCAGGTGCCATTAAAACCTACAACAAGAAGCCAAAAGGTCATGTGTTTAGTCACAAAAGGAAACCATTAAGGTTTCAGAGAGTCACTCAACTCTAGAATCAGAGATCCACGACTAGGAGGCCGCACAACCCTACGAGAGAGTAGGGGGGCTGCATCAGGTGGTATCAGAGCTGATTTTAAGTTTGTTTGTAGACAATAGATACAAGGATAAAGGAGGTAAATTGATACCATTTGTTGTATCAAGAATTTGATTTTTGTTTGTAGGTGACACAGTGAAATCATGCCACCCAGAAGGTGTAGAGTGAATGCATAAATGGAAGAATAAATGAGGCGACTCCGAATGAGACTGGATGCCATGGAAACAACATAGAGGAGAGCACTAGATGTTGGAGATATCAGTGAAGCTAAGAGTGAAGAAGAAGAGGTCGAAGAAAATGTAGCAGAGGATGCTGCACAAGATTGCTTAATAAAATTTGTTTCAAAAATAGGAGCCAGAGCGAGAATAGAGGTATCGATGTATGAAGGCAATTTAGAAGTTGAAGAATTGTTAGATTGGGTACGCACTATGGATAAATAATTAGATTATGAAGATGTCAAAGAAGACAAGATGGTGAAGCATGCAGTGACAAGATTGAAAGGTCATGCAATGCTATGGTGGGATGAAATGCAAGCTGAACACAGGAGAAATAGTAAGAAGGAAATTAAAAACTGGGATAGGATGGTAGCCAAGATGAAGGAAAAATTTATCCCAAAGGAATATCAAATCAATCTATTTAGAAGATTGCAAAACTTGAAACAAAAAATCTTATCAGTGAAGGAGTACACTGAGGAATTTTATAGACTGAACATCAGGGCTAGACAGAAATAAAATGAGGATGAAAAGACAACCAGTTATATCAATGGGATGAGATTTGAAATACAAGAGGAGATCAACATGATGTCGGTTAGTACAGTCGAGGATGCTTATCAAGAAGCCTTGAAATCTGAAGAAAAATTGGCCAGGAAACAAAGCCAACGAAGCAGAGGAGGAAAATCAAGTAGAGTTAAGGGAACTACCAGAGAGAAGTTCCAGAAGCAAAAGCATGAAGCTAAAAAACAACATAGTCACCATGAGAAAGGTGGAAGTTATAAGGAAGGACAACATGGTGGAAGAATTTCATTTTTTAGAGGAAGAGGAAGAGGAAGAACTAGAGGAGGTGTAGTTAGATGCTATACCTATGGAAAGCAAGGGCGCAAGTCTTGGGAATCTCCCGAGAGAAAGAACGAAGGAGGAGGTGAAGCACACATTGTAGAAGCACATAAGCATGTGGAAGTAGAAGAAATAGAAGGAGGAAAGAACCTCATGATGAGGAAGATTCTTCTTAAACCAGAGAAGGAGGTGAAGGAACCAGTTCAATGAACAAGTCTGTTCAGAACTGCTTGCAAGATGAAAGACAAAGTTTGTAAGGTGATCATAGACAGTGGTAGCATTGACAATCTAGTATCGACAGAGATGGTGGAGAAACTGGAGCTGAAGACAACTGCACATCCAAACCCATACAAGGTATCATGGTTGCAAAAAGGACATCAAGTAATGGTAAGTAAACAATGTCAAGTTGAATTTAAAATAGAAGGTGATAGGGATGAAATATTATGTGATGTAATTCTTATGGATATTTGTCATATTTTATTGGGGAGACCATGGTCGTTTGATAGAAAGGTTATTCATGATGGAAGAAAGAATACTTATACCCTATATAAGAATGGTAGGACACATATGTTGTTACCCATAGAAGACAAAGAGAAAAAGAGGGAAGCTAGTTCAAGTATACTTCTCATGAGTGGGTAGGAACTCTTGAATGAATTCAAGGAGGAAGAAATGTAGTTTGATGTAGTGAGGAAGCCTAGAGCTATCCTTACGAATACTTCTATGGAATATTTGCCTATAGAAATCTAGGAACTATTAGAAAACTTTGTTGACATAGTAGTGGATGAGTTAACTCACTCATTTCCACCCATTAGGAGTATATGCCATCATATGGACCTTATTCCAGGAGCTAGTTTACCAAACAAAGTAGATTATAGGTTGACACCTAGAGAGAATGAGGAAGTCAAAAATCAAGTCCGAGAGTTGTTGGATAAAGGTTTAGACAGGGAAAGACTAATCCCATGCACAGTACCAACTGTGTTAAGTCCAAAGAAGGATGGAGGAGGGAGAATGTGTACAGATTCCCAAGCCATCAACAAGACAACCATTAGGTACAGATTTCATTTATCGAGGATGGATGATTTGATGGATTGTTTGAGTGGAACAAGCTATTTTTCCAAGATATACTTAAAGAGTGGATATCATCAAATAAGAATGAGAGAGGGAGATGAATGGAAAACAAAATTCAAGACAAATTAAGGATTGTTTGAATGGTTGGTCATGCCGTTTGGGTTGAAAAATGCACCAAGCACATTTATGAGATTGATGAATGAAGTGTTGAAAGACTTCATTGGGAAATTTGTCATAGTATATCTGGATGACATACTAATCTTCAGTAAGACAAAGGGATAACACTTAAGACATTCGACATCAGTGATGGAAAAGTTGCAGTAAGAGAAGTTGATAAATCTGAAGAAAAGTTCTTTTATGAAGAAGGAACTCATTTATTTGGGTTTCGTGATCTCTTCAAATGAATTAAATATCGATCCGGAAAAGGTGAGAGAAATCAAAGAATGGCCATCATCAAGTAGCATATTTGAGGTAAGAATTTTTCATGGGTTAGCAATATTTTATAGAAAGTTTATTAGAAATTTAAGTGGCATATGTGCACCCATGTTGGACACTGTGAAGAAGAAACAAAAGTCTTTTAAATGGACAGAGGAAGCTGAAAAAGGTTTCAAAGTGTTGAAGGAGAAGATCATAGAACAACCAATTCGAGTATTGCCAGATTTTGGAAAAACATTTCAAGTGAGATGTGATGCAAGTGGATTAGCTATTGGAGCAGTCTTGAGTAAGGATAATAAGCCAGTTGCTTATTTGAGTGAGAAACTAAATGATGCCAAGAAGAATTATACCACATATGACAAAGAATTTTATGTAGTGATTCAAGCTTTGAAGAAGTTGAGACACTATCTAATTCCTAAAGAATTTATCTTGTATAGTGATAATCAACCTTTGCAATTTATTACTAGGAAAGAAAAGTTGAATAAAAAACATGCAAAATGGGTAGAATTTATGCAAAATTTTACTTTTGTTATCAAGCACATTGTTGGAACTGCTAACAAAGCTGCAGATACTTTTAGCAGGAGGAGTTTGATTGTAGAGGAATTCCTTAGGGTTTCAACACCTCAAAGAGATGTATAAAGAAGACATAGATTTTAAGGAAGCTTATGAGGAATGAAAGAATCATTTTTGGGGAGACAGAAGCCCATGGACTGAATATTTCATCCAGGATGGATTATTTTTCAAAGGAAGCCAATTGTGCATACTGAAATGCTCAATGAGAGATAATTTGTTGAAGGAGAAACACAACGAAGGTTTAGCTGGACATTTTGGTAACGATAATACATTTGCACAGCTGAGAAATTCATATTATTGGTCGAGTATGAGAGAAGAGGTAAAAGAGTTTGTGAACAAATGAAAAATTTGTCAGTATGCAAAAGAAAGACAACAAAAAGCTGGTTTGTATCAGCCATTACCAATTCCATAAAGGTCGTGGGATGCAATCAATATGGATTTTGTTTTTGGATTTCCTAGAATTCAAAAAGGGAGTTATTCCATATTTGTTGTGGTGGACATATTTTCAAAAATGGCACATTTCATACCATGCTAGAAGACAAACGATGCTACACACATAGCTATTTTGTTTTCCAGAGAAGTGGTGAGACTACATGGATTTTCGAGGAGCATAGTCTCAGACAGGGATACCAAATTTGTAGGACACTTTTGGAGGACTCTATGGAAGAGTCTAGGGACACAATTTTCCTTTAGTTCAACATATCACCCTCATACAGATGGATAGACTGAAGTAGTAAACATGAGTCTGGGAAACTTGTTAAGAAGTTTATTCACTGAGCAAGGTCATCAATGGGATCAGATTCTGGCACAAGCATAATTTTCATTCAACAATTCAATGAACAAGAGAACAAGGAAAAGTCCATTTGAAATTGTGTATGGTATACAACCAAGAGGGATTACAAAGTTGAGAGATCTGAATCAACATGAGTTCAGAAGTGCTGGGGAAGAGGATTTTGCAACAGAAATGTAAAAAATCCATGACAGAGTCAAAGAACAGCCACAAAACAACATCCATAGATACAAGAGCAGAGTTGATCAAAAGAGGAGAGAAGTTCAATTCGAAGTTGGAGATGAAGTTTTAGCTCATTTGATAAAAGAAAGGTTTCCAATAGGAACGTATAACAAGTTGAAGATGAAGAAGATAGGACTATACAAGATTCTCAGAAAATTCGCAGCCAATGCTTATGAAATTGAGTTGCCAGACAATGTTGGGATATCGCCAATATTCAATGTTGTAGACATGTATCCTTACAGGAGATATGAGGCCAGAGAATTAGATGATCAAAAATAAGTTCAGTGGGAAGAACAATTTCCCACAGCAGAAAAACCTCAGATGGAGAAAATCATTGATCATCGAGATGGAAATAAGACCAGGAGAAAGACATATACTAAATATTTAGTGAAGTGGAAAGATCATCCAATGGAAGATGCAAGTTAGGTCATAGAACCTAATATTTTGAAGCATGGAAAGATAGTGCAGGAGCACAGGGACAGGAGTCCGTGAAAATTTTAACCAGAGGAGTATGATGTAGGAGCATTGCCTTAATAGTCAGAATGCAAGCGTGAAGGAAAAGGAACAACATCTCAACAATGACAAAATTTCAAATCAGAAATTAACTCAGAATTAAATCGATTTGTTGAGATATTTTGTAAACAACATTTTTAAAATGTAACTTGTTTGTAAAGTTGTGAAGGACTGTAAGGGGTTGCAGATATTGAGTGTTGACTCTTATCTGGTAATAACTATTAGTTATTGTAATAGGACAGAATAGGTAACCACTAAGAGTTTGATAGGATAGGTTGTAGACAGGATGAGAGAGCTCGTGGAGCCAGTCCTTAGATAGTTTTTCATTGTTGCATTGTAATAGAACAGGGCAGAGTAGAAAGAATGATATAGAGATCCGAGAGATCAGTAGAACATAGTAGAGTAGAAGAAACATTATGTAATTTGTTTTCATGAAGGAATAGAACATACAGAATTGTCCCAAATCCTTGGACTGTGTTCATTTGATGTATGGATGAATGCATGTTATATTCTATGTGTGTGATTTATTCCATTTTCATTCATGTGTGATTGTTCGAGAAGTGTTAGTATGAAGTTGTGACGAATGTGGATGAGTTTCAATTGTTTCTCTTCTAACACTAGTATGCAAGGTGTGCATCTTGAATGCAAGGAGTGTGTCGACTGAGTCTCAGAGTGACTCAGAGAAGTTCAGAGAGAACAAAGGAAACTTAGACTGGGTGCAAGGTGTGCATACCGTCATGAAATCACCAAGCGTCGAAGAACCTGAACCAGAGTAATGTCAGGTGGGTGAGAAGAATTTATTTTCAAGAAATCCTTCGATCTGAGTTATTGAAATCTCGAGAATGCAAGGTTTGCATGGGGAATCAAAATCATTTTAAGGATGAATCTCAGAAGGAATAACACTTTCCATAAAGTGTCAAAGAGAGTCGATAGTTGGACTCATAAGGAGGAGTAAAGGTTTGAAACCTTTGAAGACAGAGAATTCTTCCAAGTCAGGAAAACTCAGAAGATCAAGAGGAGGAGAGATAGTGGCCATTGGATCATTGTGAAAAAGATCAATATCCGTTTGACCAGAGTGAAGTGCAAAGGCCTTAGCACTTCACACACATAGGAGAGAGAAAACTCACAAGAGTTGAGAACTGATATTTTCGAAGCCTAAGGAGCCGAAGATCCAAAATAGAATATCAACCACCTGATCAGTAGGAACAGATTTGAACCATTAGATTGTTTGGGGAAAACTCCAAGCATTGGATCACCCGAGTAAATCTGAACCATTAGATATCGTGAGTTCGGAAGGAGGCAAGCTTGAACTTTGATATTTCCGAAGCGTGGAGAGATCAAGGGTCGGAGCGAATCTGGACCATTGAATCCAGGAGGACATGTGTCGACAAGTCGAAATATCAAGAGGAAGGCAAAGGTAAAAGTGTTGAAACACATGAAGCCCGAAGGTTCGAAGGGTCGAGAACCGTCGATATATAAGTGGACACTTTTCAAAAGATCGTGAGCTCTAGGAAAGTTGAAGTGAGTTTTCAATTTGAGATCTGAGATTGTCGAAGTGTGAAGACCTGAAGTAAAATCTGGGTCATGAGATCTAAGGGAGACGTGGTGTGAATACATGAACTCTGGGTAAGGTCCCAAAGTGGTTCATAGACATTGGATTCAGAGGAGACGTGGTGCACATCTGTGAGCTCTGGATAAAGACCCAAATAAATCCTCGATCATTAGATCATGAGGACACACGCCAGTGGATCATAGACTTCGGGTAAAAACCATTGGGAAAAATAAGTTTGAGATTTGAGATCTCAGAAGTTTGGAGACCTGAAGGAGATCTCGACCGTTGATCGAGAAGAGGGTCGCAGGACCATTGATCTGATTTGAAAGTTCAAACATCCAAAGTGGGAGTATAACCATTGATCAAGCAGGGCAGGTGTCAGTATATCATGAGTTCCGAAAGATTTGGGTACAGAAGAAAGTTGGGTTTGAGATTTCAAAACCCCAAAGTCCGGAGTTGCGAAGGAGATCACAGTCATTGATTGAAGGAGGGGGGGATCTAGTCCGTAGACTAGAAATTCACAGTTCTGAATCTTCGATTCAGATGTTATCATCAAGATCGCGAGATCGACGATCCCATAGCATTGTGGGAACAAGAGTTGTGCGAATTTTAAAATATCGAGGGCAGATCACAATCCAAACCATGGTTTTTTCGGGAGGACACGTGGAGGCTTGAGAAGGATTGCAGGCACAAAAGTAGTTTGACTTCAAACTGCTTGTGCCAGTGCCCACAATCATGTGTTCATCGCTGAGGTCACATCAAGAGGGGGGTTATCATAAAAAAGGAGCTAACGCCCAACACTCTGAGATTTCATAGGAGAGAAAAAGGGAGGGTTGTGGGTGCCATTAAAAACTGCAACAAGAAGCCGAAAGGGCCTGTGTTTAGTCACAAAAGGAAACCATTAAGGTTTTAGAGATTCACTCGAATCTATAATAAAAGATCCAACACTGAGAGGTCGCATAACCCTACAGGAGAGTAGGGGGGATGCATCAAAACCACTTTCAACCGTGCCCACAATTGTGTGTGGACATAACCCGAGGTCATATGTGGGAAGGATCTAACAGAGGAGGAGCTAGCACCTGAACACTAATCACTTAGTAGTGAGAAGGGAGAGTTTGCGAGTGTCACAGAACTTACATTGAAAGACTAAAGAGACCTATAGTTATTTACAAGAGAGACCATTAAGGTTTAAGAGAGCTAATTCAAATCTGATAATTGAAGATCCTTGACCCGAAGGTCACACATCCCAAGGAGAAGGGTGGTTGGCATCACACTTATTTTTAGTGTCTACCTTCATTGCCTCTTCATAACTTTCTAGTTCACCAAAGTCAATCAACAATAAATAATACAATGAAGGAGAGTATCGTTCAGGGGGTCTACTTAACCTAGTAGATATTCTAACAACACTTGCAGGAGTTTGAGGTGTATGTTTCTCATGTTGTTGCACATTTTGATTTTTTGGTACCTTTGGAGTTTCATTTTCTTTGATTTCATCAAGCATTGTGTATTCCGTGTTTTCCTTTTCTTGTTTCTTTCCTTGCAACTGATCTTTATACATGACCTCTGCAACTGATATTTATACATGACCTTATCATTGAATATGACATTTCTACTCTTAATGATTTTGTGATTTTCATAATACCATAAGCGATAAACAAAATCATTAACATTGTATCTGATAAAGGTACACTTCTTGGATTTTGCCTCAATCTTTTTTCTATTTTCTTTATCAATATGGAAAAATGCTTCAGAACCGAAAGTCTTCAGAAATGAGCACTTTACCTTCTTACCTATCCATGCCTCCTCTAGAATGCCACCATACAAGGAGCTTGAAGGCCCTTTGTTTATTAAGTAAACAACAATATCTACAACATCTGCCCAAAAGTGTAAAGGAAACCCTGCATGCAATCTCATACTGCTTGCATGCTCCATGATTGTCATGTTCATCCTTTCTGTCACACCATTTTCTTGTGGTGTTCCTAGAACTGTATTCTCTCTATGAATCCCATGATATGAACAAGAATCATCAAAATTCTTGCTGAAATATTCACCTCTATTATCTGATCTGAGACACTTCAACTTTTTTCTTGTCTCATTTTCAACCAAAGCTTTCCATTTCTTAAAAGTGTCCAAAACATTAGATTTTTGTCGAATGTAATAAACCCAAGTTTTTCTAGTTGCATCATCAATAAAATTAACATAATAACGAGATCCACCAAGAGATGATACCTGATATGGTCCCCATACATCTGTATGTACAAGCTCTAACTTTTCACTCTTCTTTTCCTTTCCAACTCTGAGAAATTTGACTCTCTTCTATTTTCCATAAACACAATGCTCACAGAAATCCAAATCAATTTGTTTAAGATTTGGCAACAAATTCCTTTTTTGAAGTATTTTCATCCCCTTCTCACTAACGTGTCCAAGCCTATGATGCCACAATGTTGTATCCACTCATATAGAAGCTAAATAGATAAAAGATTCAATATTACTAGTACATAAATACAATGTACCTACCTTTTCTCCTTTTTCTATCACCAATGATCCTTTGGTGACCTTCCACACCTTATCTGTAAATGTCGATATACAACCTTCACTTTCCAACTATCGTGTTGAAATTATATTTTTCTTAGATATGGAACATGTCTCACCTCTTTCGACAACCATTGGTTTCCATTATTTTTCTTTATTTGTACCTTGTCCATTCCAACAATTTTACATGGTGCATCATCACCCAAATGAACCTGTCCAAAATCACCTTGAACATAAGCTTGGAAATATTTCCTATGGGATGTGGAATGAAATGAAGCCCCTAAATCTACTACCTAATATTTAATAATATTATCTAAAAAAAGAATCAAAGAATCCTATAACACATCACCCGTTACATTTGCTTCCTTATTTTTCTCTTGTTTTCCATCTATTTGTTTCTTTGGAGCTCTGCATTTTTTTTCAGATGTCCTTTCTTCCCACAATGCCAACACTTTATATTTCCTAGTATGGATTTGGATCTTCCATTCCTAGAGTTCCCATGGTTCCCTGGACTCTTTCCTCTTTCCTTTTGTCTTCATATATTCTACACGATCATCACATTACCTGATGTCTCACCTGTCACATTTCTTCGCTAAGGATAACACCAATAACATCATCAAATTTTAGAGTGTTTGAACCAGAGACAGAGTTACTTACAACCACGAACAAGTCGTTCCATATTTCTAGCAATGAGCACAATATTAGAAGATCCCTAACCTCATCACCAAAGGTCACTTTTACTGAACTTAGTTGATTAGTAACCATATTAAATATGTTTAAACAATCTGCAACAGACCCACCTTCTAACATATTCATATTAAATAATCGCTTCATTAGAAATACCTTGTTGGAAGCCTAGGGTTTTTCATATAGTTTAGCCAATGCATTCATCATATCCTCCATTTTATTTTCTTTCGAAATATTGAAATCCATCGATGCTTCTAGGAACAACTATAACGTTCCTAGTGCCTTTCTATCAAGAACCTCCCATTCTTCATCCTTCATGGTTGTTGACTTCTTTGTTATTCCCCCAATGGTAGGAATATATCCTTCTGATATAAATAATATTCCATTTTCATCTTCCATAGCTGGTAGTTTTGGACATTAAATTTCTTGACCCTAAACTTTCCATCTTCTACCATTGCTCCAACTCGAACTGTGAACCCTCTTTTCATGAGAGTTGCCTTTGGCTCTGATACCAATTGTTAGAAAAATAGGATTGCAGAACAATAAAATAAAACAAATTTGGAAATAAAACACAGAAGATACACAATACAATAGAGACACGAATATATATGGTTCACCCAATGTGGGATACGTCCACTGGAGAAATTGTCATTTCCTTCCTTTATTATTATTCAACAAATGAAGGGATACAACCTATAACACAACTGATGTAAATTCCTCTTCTTTCTCTCATAGTATCCTCTCTCAGAATACAATATTCACTCTCATCCATAGCTACAATACAATTCCCTCGTACAAAAAATAGGGCTTCCTTCTAGGGGAAAAATCCATAACCTAACTTATACTGTCAGATCTGTGACCTTATAATGAGTGGTCTAGATTGACTACAAAATTACAATATTTTACAAGGTAATTTTTCCCAAAAATTCACTTCGGGGGCACTGCCCCCAAATCCCCTGCCAGGGGGGGGCTTCATTAATTGTTGCCACCCCCCTGATGATAATAGTGGGGGGGGGGAAATCCCCCCCACACCCCCTTTTCATAAAATGGGATCCAAATACAATTGAAACAAACCTCTAAGTCAGGAAGATAATTAGGCTCCACAACCAACATTCATATGGCTCATTTTAAATCTATAAAAATTTAGCTAAGTCAATTGAATGGAGATGTGTATATTCATCTATCCTTGCATGGGATCTTTATTGTTTCTTGTATATTTCATAAATATACCAATTCACTATTGATTACATCTTTATTTGAAGCACGTGCACGACTAGTTTTTTCAAATGCCACCATATCTCCCCAATCACAAGATAGTTTTTTTAATAATTTGAAGATGAATATGAATTTCAATCATTGTATTTTCATGCAATTATATGTAATTATAATTATTTATGTATTTCCTCGTGGATAAATAGAATCTTTACCTTCCCATAGGAACATCATCTAGTTATGTTTCATTCCTTTGTGTTCCTTTTAATCTATAAGTTGCATGCACAATTGAATTTTTCATAGGTATGCTCTTTTTCCCACCTATTAGTGCAACATTTTTTCCAACTTTCATGTAGTCCATATGATAATCCCTTTTCTCTCTTTTTTTTTTAAATCTTAATTTTTTTCTCACTTTCTTTTCTTCCTTTCTCATAGGACTCCACCCAATATCTTGTTGCATCAAAATTATATATTTATCTATTTCTTTTTTCTCATTGAAATTTGTACATGAAAAAAATAAATAATCATAATTAGATGATGTCATGTAGTGCCAACATAAGCGTAATTCATTGATAAAATATTGTGATGATCATGATTAATTATTAATTTGTTTATAAGTAGGAAATTTGTACAATCATCTATGATTACTATTAAGGTGCAACACTCTCCATTTGTATCTCACACTTCTCATTTTTTGTTCTCTTCTATATCTTCTACCTTCCATACTATTTATGTATTAATATGAAGTGAATTTATGTACTCACTTGAAAATTTGAAAGAATCCATAAAAGCATATCCCTCTTCCATGCAACCTTCTAGTCATGCTCATTTCCTTACAAATACCTTTAGTTCCTTCATGTACCCTTATAAGAAAAACATTTATATAATACTTAGAACACCAACTAATTCAATGTCATCAATTAAATGCACTAAAATATGTACTTGAATATCCATGGGCCTTTATGGTAGTTCCTTCTCCAAGGTACAAAAAAAAATTGCAATTTCTTCTTGTCATTGAGGAATAGAATCAACAAAAAATATTTGTTCAAGTGATCCAACTATATTAAAAGTAATCTGAAACACAACATAATAATGATATTATTTTCAATATTTCTTATTATTTAAATAGTTGTAAAATTCAATAAATGTTTTAGATTTAGTTAAAGAAATATTGTCGTCCATTTTAATAATTTTTAATGCAATGATGGATTAACTAGTAATAGAGTTGGTGATATTTACTTATAAAATCAAACAACCTTTCCATGGCTCACCGATGGCTACTTGCAGGTATTTATCGAAGTTTTCGTTGCAACAACCTCATAAATCTATTTAAATAGTTATAAAATTAAATAAATGTTTCAGAATTAGTTAATGAATATTGAACAATATTGTCATCCATGTTAATATTTTTTAATGCAATGCTAGATTAACTAGTAATAGAGTTAGTGATATTTACTCATAATCATACAACCTTGTCATGGCTACTCATAGGTCTTTATGTAATTTTTCATTGTAGTAACCTCGTAAATCTATAGAATAAACATGCTACATAAAAAACAAAGATCATCAATAAAAATGTTGGAATTTATGGCAATAAATTATTCATACATACAATGTGTGTGTGCCCCTATAGATCAAGTTGTTTTTTAAATCATGAGGTATAATAGAATACCTTAAATAGGATATTGTGGTCATGGGACTTGATATGAGTGACATGTTCAACAACAGTAGATGATTTATTTATTGAATAACTATATCCCCTTTGATGTCCTTATGGTAGAAATCTACAATTTGGCCTCATTTTAATTCAAAAACCATCTTACTACTTCAAAAGTATATTGATATTTCCTTCCCTAATCATACTTATGAAAACTTATTTGTATATGGATCCTTCAATTCATTCCTAACAGATAGATTATTAACCATTTTTCAAAGGAAACATGTCTCAAAAAAAGGCAAATACATTTTTTTAAATGTGTATTGGGTTTAATAAATGTGTTATCTTTAGGGCCTTCCAATAGGGTATTTCATAGAATATAGATATTTTATTCATTCCCCTTCGATTGAAACTAAACATCCATTGTATAAATCTAACCAATATGGTGTTGAATGCCTAAATAGGATGGTTAATGTGATTATCCATACATAAATATGGACCCAATGAAGAATATTGTATAACTATTTGTGTACAAAAAGGTAACTTGGGCACTACTTGATAGCAGACATATGTTACCACCTTAAATGGATGCACATTTGAATTAACATTTCTTAACTACTAGAACTTGTTTAATGGATAGTAGTAAAGAAATAAGACATAATGCATGGATTTCCATCATGCAAAATGATGCATGAGAATTTTTTCCTCCTAAATCAACCTTGTTGAGAAGACCTAAGGGGGTCTTGAAATTACTAAAAGGAGTGGGTTCTATTAATGGATTTTATTGTATTTTCCTAAGTTTGTTATTGTATTATAGAAGGATGGGATTGTTAGGAAGAAAGAGGTTTTGTTTTCCCTAATTATGATGTAAATGGATTAATTGAGAAAATTAGTTGGATTAGGTGGGTTTTTATAAGTATGAAGGATTCTATCAAAATTGATCCTTATCAGTTGTAAAGAGAGAGAGTGATATTATTGTGGTTAATTGCAGATTCTTAGGAACTTTTTCTGTTGAGTTGGAAGTGTATCTTCCATTCATAAATTGTAATCCTTCAGGCATGTATGGTGTGGCCAGTTAATGAGGAATTAGGGAAAAAAGAGAATGTGGCCAATTAGTAATGAATTTGGACAAAGGAGTGAGGGAGAGTTGAGAAGAAGCCATACTATAGATCGGGTTGAGAAATATTTTCTGAAACCATGTACAGTGATTGAATTAATGAAAATGTTGTGAGTGTGTATATTTCTATGTGGATATGTGTGATAATCCATGAATGAACAATCGATGTTTTGTGCAATATAGTAATTATTTCTCTGTGTGAGAGGGACAAGTTTGAAAAGAAATAAGTTCCTATGAACTTCGTGGAAGAGAACAAGATAGAGGACACTGAAGAGCACAATGAAATCGAGCCACAAAGATGAATCATTTTTAGCATATTGGAGTTGAATTCATCGGTTGAAATCATGAAAGGACATAGTTGAATTTTATCTCTTGTGCAGGATTAAACAAAGGTTAATATAATTAAGGAACATAGTTCAAATCCCTTTGTAAACTATGAGGAACAATGACTATCCGATCAAAGTAAGGAGTTAGTCGTGACCATCATTTTGTTTCAATATTTGTGCCATCAAATCAGATCAATGGAGTAAGGGTACAACATTGATCACAAAAGGATCAACGATGATCCATTGATGATATCATGGAATAAGTAAGTCCATCTGATGGTGGTGATTGGATTTGGAGTGGAGGATTTTTCATATCGACAGTCCATAATCAAGATCCAAATGTTGGTACATCAGGCCCCAGTGTAAGTTTAAAACAATTGAAAAGTATTACCCAGTACCCCGATATATGATATTCCCGACATCAGGATTCCATGGCAAAGGTTCCAACCTACTGGAATATTGGCCCAGGATATATTTTTAACAAGTGTGAAGTAGTATTTATGCCCTGATGTTCCGACATCCTGATTCCTAGGATATCAATCTCATGGGCCTTGAGTCTATGTCAAGTTCCTCACCATATCATCCTATCGACATCCTCGCCATCAACATAATTTGTGAGTTGTAAGAATTGAACACCTAGTACCCGGTAATCTAGTAGTGAAGTTCCAGTTGTCAAGGTTTCATCATACTAGACATGAACAATAGAAAATAGAGTATGTTGTGAGTATGTAATTGTCAGTATGAAGACACTTACCCAGTAAACCCATGGTCATAGCCCATGGTAAAATGGAGAAGGAGTGCCAAAGAATACGTACTCAAGTGAATAAGCCTGTGGTTATATTATGTGGCTGCATGGAGAATTATTATCCAGGGGATAAGCGCTCAAGTGATAAGTGTAGGTCACATCAGTTGGTTACTTTATCGAAAGAAGGTTAGCATCGTGACAAAGAGGGATTAAGACAAGTGCTTATGTTCAACGCTCTGTATTTTTGTAATGTGATTCATATGAGTATAGTATATTCCAAAATTTGATCTAGTTGCGGGTTTAGAATCACTGCAAGCAAAATTAGAAAAACCAAGAAGGACTAGGAACTAGCAGAGTTATTCAAAATTATGCACCTGTGGGTATTACGACATGGTGAGTCATCAATTTTGGTATCAGAGTGTAGCTATGCTCTAAAATTGGAAAGTAAAGTCTGCAAATTTACAATTGCAAAATGAAAGTGATGAAGGATAATAACAATGAATAAAATATGCAAGTCAAGCGGGATCTGGAAGTAAGGTATGTGTTTTACCTTTAGATTTTGAGGTTGCAAAAATTGGAGAAGCAGATTTTGCAAGAAAAAGGAATTAGATATAGATTATCTTAAGGGAAGCTTAGAGATGATAAGGATACAAGGTAAAAAAACAAATTTCAGCAGAGGAACTTCCAGACTACAAATTTGAGGCCATTTAGACTAAGGAGAAGAAGAAATGTTTGGAGGACAAGATCTTGGAGTAGATCTTGCAGGTATAGTCTGATATTTGTATAATTAATTATGGTAAAAAAAAATGTATGTGTGTAGGTAGCAACAGAAGGAAAATAATTTGTAACATCCATTACAGACAAAGAATTTGTAACTAAGGAAGAAGAACAAGTAAGACTCTTAAATAAGTGAAGAAGTTTGTGGTAGAAGGACCCTCATAGTAGGAAGAAGATGTGATAATTTCTTGATGAGGAGAGGACCACTGAAGTTCTCAAGAGAAAGTTAGTGGAGTGCAGAAGCCTACAACTTTTGAAGTTGAGGAGCAAAGGATGCTCAGAAGGTTCCAAATGAGAGAATCAGAAGGATACCAAGAGGTCAATCTCATGAGGAAATCTTGATGAGGTATTGAGTAGAAAAGTGAGGAGACTTGATATAGAGGGAAAATGATTGATGTGGCTCATAATGGGAAAGGAGAATCTCACAAAGTGAAGAGATGGAGATGAATATTTATATTCATGTTAGGGGTTTAGAGAGAATCCAAATCAAGAGGAAAGAGAGTGCCAAAACAATTGGCAGAGAGTAGATGAATCAAGAGGAATTTGACTAGGAATTTGTTGAGTTGAAGGAAAGAATTAGTATAGTAATGAAGTTGCTAGAAGAAGGTGAGGAAGATCAGAGATATGGATGGGTACTGAGGAATAGAAAGGTGAAATGGCATATGTTGCAGGTGAATTTTAAGCATAGATTGGATACTTGGATCACAGAAGAAGAACTTAGAGAAGATGAGTACAGAAAGTCCTTATAAGAAGGACCAACAATTCACTTTTGTGAACCAAATAAGGGAGTAATGCATGGAGAGGAATATGAGGTTCAGAGTGCAATCCTCATGGAGAGCTTGGAAATTTCATTCCATCATAAGGAAAGGATGTTAGAAGCATATAAATAGATTCAAGAGTCTCATGTTTTTAAAACTAATAAATTGTGTGTGATTGTAGGTTGCACTTATTATGCAAGTTATAAATATAGGCATCCACTTAAAGATATCATAAAGGATGAGGAAAATGAAGAATTTCCTCCTAAGAGCATAGAGGAGAGATGGATCTAGAAATATGTCGTATTAGAGGTAGATACATCATTGTCTCATAAAAGCAATGAAAATGGAGATAGATACATCATTGTCTCATAGATGTTGAAGATAACAATGATTTGGCTTGGAGATACTTCAATTGATAATGAAGTACAGAGAGTCTTGGAATGAGTCATGAAAGAATATAGTGATACAAGTATGGAACTTGATAAAGAAGAAATGACAGTGAAGGATGGTGATGGCGTTGAATATCGTTCGTGCATGATCATGGAGAAGTCCTTAAAAAAAGGTATAAAGTGTTTATTGCAAATATGTCATTTTAATAAAATCCAAGAACGAATTTTGTTTAAGCAATCATGTAGATTGAGCATGCAACTTAGAGATATGCAATATTGGTTGCATATATTTTTATTTAGTGAGTGGTGTTTTAAGGAACTTGAGGAAATACATAGGTGTGAAGACAAAAAGATGGCAGCCATACAAAATTTATGTGGGAATTTGCAGCAGACAAATAATGGCATAGGATAATTGATCTAGATTTTATGAGCAGAATGAAATGAATACAGATTATTAAAATATGATTAACACAGAATAACAAAGATATGGTAAAATTGGTTTCTATTCAATAAGGAAATAAGCTGAAACTATAAAATGCAGCGAAAAACAAGCTTGTTGGAATGGTGGCGGCTTATCTCTGAGAAGAGATGTGATGATTGCGCTCATTCGCAAGAAGATGATTAAAATGAGGCTCTCAAGGAATTTTTACAATCAACAGGAATTCCAAAAACCCTCTACATCCAAAAACCTAACCCTAGGAGATGAAGCGCCAAAAGTCATGTGGACCCTGTTGGGGTAATTTAGTACATCAACTTCCCAGGGTCGTAACTTTTGCATACGATCTTTGTTTTATGTGCACGATATCCCGTTTGAAAGGTCTATCCGAGGACTACACAAGTTGCCATCAAACTGTAAATCGATATAATATTTGACTGTGGCGAGCCCTAAAAACGATGTTTAGGACCTCAAAATGGCCCCAGAAGTTAGGGACCCCAAAACTAGGAAAAAACAACCAAACTAGAAAACTGCCAAAATGAGCCAGTTGGAATAGGAGGGAGGCCACCAAAATCCATATGGATAAATCCTCCCACCTAGGAAGAAATGGTATCCATTTTGTTTAGTTCCCCCATCAGATGAAGAAATTTCTGCTAAATTTGACCCCGAGTGAGACACTTGCCTTGGTGCAGGAGCTTCCTTGCTTTGACAACTCGATAAAGATGGATCCTTTGTTGGCGATTTCCCTTAACCTTTGTGTCCAAAATATTATCATTGGATGTATGTTGTATGCAGTCAAGGTTGAGCTTTGTTTGTGTCAATTGTTCTGCTATCTCTGAGGTTTCCAATACTGGTGGGAAGTAAGGCCGAAGGAGATCCACGTTGAACACGAGGTGCATGCCAAGGCAAGGAGGAATGTTGAGCTCAAAATAATTTTCACCCACAACCTTGGTGATGGTGTATGACCCATAACAGAGTGGAAAAATATTTTGATGGGGCCCTGTAAGGCGTTCTTTCTGCAAGTGCAACCAAACTTTGTCGCCCAGCTGAAACTTATGTGGCACTCGATGTTGATCATGGCACTGCTTGTACTTGGCATAGGACTTTTGTAGAATAACTTGAACCTGTTGGTGAATGTGATGGATCCTCTCAATGAATCAGGTGGCTTTGTCAGCTTCATTTGGATTAGGGGATGAGTTGGTCGAGGTGGCCACAAGGGGTAGTGCAACATCCATGGGACCCAATGGTTGGAATCCCAACCCCACCTGAAAGGGGTTGTGGACGGTTGAGATATGCAGGGCTCAGTTGTAGCTATGCTAAACATAATGAAGGATATCATCCCATGTAAATGTGTTGAACTTGCATAGAATAGATCTAGCTAGAAAATACTACACACATTTGTAGAGAGAAATTGAGAAAGAAGAAGCAAGATAGAAAGAATGGAAGAATTCTCATTAACCGTATTCCACACTCAAAGAGTGAATAATTTACAATAGATATAGGTTACATGAGTAAATAATTATCCATAGTGGTGGTCTAGATTGATCTGGACACACACCAACAGTTACAAGAGTAAACTGCCACCTAGTCTAGTCTCTCAGGCAGTTATGGGAGTGAACTGCCACCTAGCTAAGTTAACTAGTCAACTAGTCTTTAGTTAACTGACTGAACAAAGAGTAGTGAGTTGGTGATGATCCCAATGTTGCATGGTGAAAAAAAAAATGCAACATCTAAACTCAACTCAACTAGTCAAACTGAAGTGTCAAATGAAAGAGAATATTCTCCAGGTGGAATATTCTCCCCTAAAATATAGGAGACTGGATAATGACTAATTATGACTAATAAACAAGGAATAACCTTAGAAAAAATAAATTCTAGGTGTGTGTGAAGTAACTCCAACACCCCCCTTGAACATCAATATGGTGAAAATAAAGAATGGGTCCTGGCTATGAGGCCATGTTAGGTACCCAAATACAAAAGATACACTGAAATAAATGAGGAAAGAGGGAAAACCTCATGGGAACAAAACCCCCCCTCAAATTACAATGCATAAAAAAAATGAGATAAGGAACAAAAGGCAGTTGCTAAGAAACCATGTCCTTCACTCCAATAAGACCTCGCAACTGTGCAAGTTTGTGCTCTTTGAAGATTTTGTTGAAGATGTAGATGTCTGCATGGATATGATGAAGTATATGCATCATTGATATTTCCACACATATTCACTTTATCTTCTTGTAATGAATAATATCCAAATAAATTTTGGATGAAATTTTGAAAACCGTACAACCGTTTCCAAAAAAAATGCTAAAATTTTGTTGATTTTAAAATGATCATAACTTCACTTTTCGGACTCCGTTTCGGACGATTTTGTTTTTTGAAATTGGATATTTCCCCGAGATGAATTCAAATATCCAATTTGTTTCTGCAATTTTTTCTCATAAAATATCAGAATGGCGTCTGATGTGCGTGACTCCCTTTTCGACTCTTGAGATGCATGCATGGTGCATGCAAAAGTGTCTGCATGTGACTCCTGAGATGCATGCCATATATATTCCACATGAATTTCATAAAACAAATCTAAAATGGAGTAGACATCATATTCAATTAATGGAATACAAATTTCTGCAAAAACGTTTGTAGAAGACTCTTCATAATAAGA
>ML824181.1:83540-109605 GCA_009831015.1 Picea engelmannii | reverse complement strand
AATGCAACATCTAAACTCAACTCAACTAGTCAAACTGAAGTGTCAAATGAAAGAGAATATTCTCCAGGTGGAATATTCTCCCCTAAAATATAGGAGACTGGATAATGACTAATTATGACTAATAAACAAGGAATAACCTTAGAAAAAATAAATTCTAGGTGTGTGTGAAGTAACTCCAACACCCCCCTTGAACATCAATATGGTGAAAATAAAGAATGGGTCCTGGCTATGAGGCCATGTTAGGTACCCAAATACAAAAGATACACTGAAATAAATGAGGAAAGAGGGAAAACCTCATGGGAACAAAACCCCCCCTCAAATTACAATGCATAAAAAAAATGAGATAAGGAACAAAAGGCAGTTGCTAAGAAACCATGTCCTTCACTCCAATAAGACCTCGCAACTGTGCAAGTTTGTGCTCTTTGAAGATTTTGTTGAAGATGTAGATGTCTGCATGGATATGATGAAGTATATGCATCATTGATATTTCCACACATATTCACTTTATCTTCTTGTAATGAATAATATCCAAATAAATTTTGGATGAAATTTTGAAAACCGTACAACCGTTTCCAAAAAAAATGCTAAAATTTTGTTGATTTTAAAATGATCATAACTTCACTTTTCGGACTCCGTTTCGGACGATTTTGTTTTTTGAAATTGGATATTTCCCCGAGATGAATTCAAATATCCAATTTGTTTCTGCAATTTTTTCTCATAAAATATCAGAATGGCGTCTGATGTGCGTGACTCCCTTTTCGACTCTTGAGATGCATGCATGGTGCATGCAAAAGTGTCTGCATGTGACTCCTGAGATGCATGCCATATATATTCCACATGAATTTCATAAAACAAATCTAAAATGGAGTAGACATCATATTCAATTAATGGAATACAAATTTCTGCAAAAACGTTTGTAGAAGACTCTTCATAATAAGAAGCTTGATCTTCTTATGGTTTCTCCTCTAGCTTTATATTTCCAATCCCCTGCATGAAATCTTCACAATATTATTTATTACCAAATAGCACCTCCAATCTGGTCCATAATTCATTTTGAGTGAATTCTTGTGTGACATCACATACTTGGTGGAGAATTTCTGGAGAAATAGACATGCAGATAAATCCTATGGCCATATCTTGTTTATTGAGAAAGTAATTTTTCTCATCGGCGGAATCAGGATCTACTTCCATTGCCATGGTTATTTGGTATAAGCCTCTACTTCTGAGAAGAAGTATAATCTTTGGCTTCCACTCCAAATAGTTACGAGGCGTGAGAAGTATTATCGGTGAGTAAAACATAAATTCCATATTTTTTGCATTCTTCAATCTTCAGTACCTACAAAAATAATTTGGTGTAGCTTTTTCTTAGCAATCCATCGACTCTAATACCATGTAAATGTGTGAACCTACATAGAATATATCTAGCTAAAAAATACTACACACATTTGCAGAGAGAAATTGAGAAAGAAGAAGCAAGATAGAAAGAATGGAAGAATTCTCATTAACCGTATTCCACACTCAAAGAGTGAATAATTTACAATATATATAGGATACATGAGTAAATAATGAGACATAGTGGTGGTCTAGATTGATTTGGACAAAAACCAATAGTTACAAGAGTAAATTTCCACCTAGTCTAGTTTCTCAGGTAGTTATGGGAGTGAACTACCACCTAGCTGAGTTAACTAGTCAACTAGTCTTTAGTTAATTGACTGAACAAAGAGTAGTGAGTTGGTGATGATCCCAATGTTTCATGGTGACAAAACCAATTCAACATATAAACTCAACTCAACTATTCAAACTGAAGTGTCAAATGAAAGAGAATATTCTCCCCTAAAATATAGGAGACTGGATAATGACTAATTATGACTAATATACAAAGAATAACCTTAGGAAAAATAAATCCTAGGAGAGTGTGAAGTAAATCCAACATCTCATGTGTGGGGGTACTTTGAATTATACATGCACAAGATATGCATGATCATTCAATTTATGACCTCGGTTTGGCCATCTGTCTGGGGGTGGAAGGTCGTGGATTTGGTGAGCTTGGTGTCCAGTTGTGACCAAAGGCTTGACCATAATGTTTTGAGAAACCGAATTTCCCTATCTGAGACAATGGTTTGCAGGATTCCAAAATGTACCCAAAATCATTCAAAGAAGAGCTTGGCAGTGGCCTCTGCTGTGATGTTCTTTTTGCAGGCGACCATAATTGCCATCTTAGAAAAGCAATTAACAACCACAAAAAAACAGTCATTTCCCCTCTTGGTGGATGGGAGAACCGACATGTATTCCATTGAGATGGATTTCCATGGCCTGTTATGATGCAAGAGCATCTCTCCACGTCAGCCAGCCATCCATCCAGTCGCGTCGAGCGCATGCATTCAAATCTGAAGAGAGGCGCAGCCTCATTTAAAAATTTGAATTGAATGTAATTAAATGTTTAGGCTGGTGAGCCATAGAGTTGTGCCTTTGTGCAGGTTGTAGATAAGATCGGCCTTTAATGTTTGTATGGCTGAGATCTAGATCTGGATAGTGGACTAGACAACTATTCAATGTAATTGAATAGGGTAGGTAGGTTGGAGGGAAGAGCTCGAAGAACCCCCTCGGGTAAAAGAGATTCCGTATCTCATTTTGTGTAAGAAGTTGAAGTTGATATGGAAGTAATACGAGATTCGAAAGGAAGTTGAGTTGTAGAGCCAGAGAGAGCTCGAGAACACCTTGTAATTATAGGTGTTTTCCATTTTTAATATAAACAGAAGCAGTTTTTCCTGCATTATTCTGTGTTGAATGGATGTCTGTGAGTGTTCTTTTATGCTGTAGATGTATATTGTAGTTGTGCATTTGTAGGAGTGTGTTTGATTTCAGGTGAAGGTCTTTGAGGCTTCACACCAGGAGGGTGTGACAGAATGCTACGGGTTCTGATAGCCATGCACAGAGGATGCATTTCTGAATACTGTGGTTTCAGACAAAGACGTGCTGTAGCACAAGAACTGGAATCAACAACTCAGGGAAGACCTCAAGGTTGTTGAACACCTTGGAGGCAAGGCTATGTATGAGAGACACAGTTTCAAACAGAACTTAGCTGTGATTTTTGTAAAGCTCCGCCAAGTGGGAATTGAGCACAGGCACAAGGTGCAGTTGGAGGAACTCTGTTGTGAGTTCAGACAGAAGCCATAATCACTGAGGATTATGTGAAGCTCTGCCAAGTGGGAATTGAGCCAGTGCAAGGAGTGCATAAATATAGAACTTTGCTATGATTTCAGGAAGAAGAGACAGAATCACTGAGGATTCTGAGAGCTCTGCCAGGTGGGCATTGAGCAGGTGCATAGGTGCATAGAAGACATGACTGCAGGAAGTTCCATGAGAAGACACTCTGCCAAGTGGGCATCGAGACATTGTGAAGGTAGGCACAGGGGAAGAAATCTGTTGTGAGTTCAGAAGAAACAGAATCACTGAGGATTCTAAGAGCTCTGCCAGGAGGGAATTGAGCAAGTGCATAGATGCACAGGAGGAAAGAACTGTTGAATGTTTTGAGAGAAGATACTCTGCCAGGAAGAAGAGGACTCTTTGAGTTCTGTGATTTGAGGAAGAATCCACTGAGGGATCTTCACATGGTTGTTGAACACCCTTCAGACTCAACAAGAGGTTTCTTGAGCAAACAGAGAGCCAGGAGGTCATTATGTTCTCCATCTATAGGAGAAGAAAGAAAGATAAAATCCCGTAGGGTTCTGAGTGTTAAGAAGCTCAGGAGAGATAGCACTGTGGGTGCGTGAAGACTCTGCAAAGCGTAGACGTCAGAATCCTTTGAGGATTCGAAGGGAGAAAAGCTCAGGAGGAAAAACGTTTTTACACGTGCAGTCGAGAACTCAAGTAAAGGAGTTTGCAGAAGAGAAAGGGAGCAAATGTTGAGGCCTTTGGTTTATGAAATTCTTCCAAGTCTGGGAAGAAGGAGTGTGCAAGTTCAGGAGAGCACAGCAGCTGTCAGATCGACTGGTGTTGTGGGGTATTCTACCCTACGGACTAACAATCTAGGGTTTAAACTTGCATGCAGATCATGACCCTTCATAAGCTACTTTTAACCTTCTACCCCAAATCTAAAACCCTTTTTCACATGCACACATGGGAAGAATCAACTAACCTTTTTATCGACGGTTGGTGTAGATCCTCCGTTGAGCTTTATCTCCTTGCTTTTGTTGCTCCTTCCAAAAAGCGATCCTGCAATCAAGACAAAACTATACATGCATGTTATTGCTCTACTAGAGGATTAGAGATTACACACAAATCAAATAAGACATATAAGACTCATGTATTTGGGACGGGAAAAGTATCTTTTTATTAATCTCAATATGAATCAACTTACAATGATTATAGAGACCGGCCACCGCTCCTTGATCCTGATCCTAGGCTCCTCCTCTTCTTTTTCCTCCAACTGCTTTGCTTGAATTCTCCTAAAGCTTGAGGAAAGGCTAAAGGGTTGGGACAAAAATGGATTCGGCAATTGGGCAGAGTTTCTTTGCTATGATTTTTCCTCCTTTGAATAGTACCCCTACCCCTTCTTTTATAGGCTAGAAGGAGCTAGGGTTTTAGACAAACTCTTGGCCATGCATGGCTGGGAGTTCTAGTTAACTGACCCAAAGCTTTTCGTCCCGGCGGAAACTTTCCTGATTTTCTTCTTTGTTAGGTAAACGCTGGCTGTAGTGGGCCAGCCTGCGTTCCAATGCGTGCAGTATAAGGCCTTCCAACATTCCAACACGCCCAGCAGTGGGTTAGGGCGCGGGTTACCTGTTTTAAGAGGTTTTTAAAGAGTCTGTTTAGCATGGATTTGGTAATGAAGGGCAATGAGTTGGCCTGATGCCATGTAAGCATGTATGGTGCAATTTAGGGTTATAACAGATGCCCCCTAATGTGTGAGGTTAGAAGAGCATCTGATGGCCGAAATACATTACCAATTCTTTACCAATCTGTACTGATATGTTGAATGAGTGAGCCCAGGGATCAGGAATCAAGAGGTGTCATCTGCAAAAAATATCAAATGTCTCACCGAGGCGGGCATACCCATGCTCGGGATAAATCAGAACCATGGCTACCAATCAAATACACTGTAGATCCATGTCAAATAACTATAAAGAGTAGTCGCGAACAATACATAGCGGAGCTACATCTTGAAATCAGAAAGATATACATAGAAAGTATCCATCTCTCAGAAGTTGATTTGGCCTAATGGCTGTACTTCAGAGCTCGAGCAACAACTTCAAAATCCTCTACAACTCGGGTAGGAGTTCTTCTGAAAAGGGCTTAAAAGGAGACCTGTTTAAGGAATGTTCTTCTGGACCAGGTTAACGAGTGTGAAGAAACAAGGTCACTCAGCAATCTTTTCATCTTTAAGGAGTCTGAAAAGGGCTTAAAGAAGACTCCATAATAGTTACTTTTCTCAGTTAATCCGAACGAGATCGAAAAGCATAAATGCAGTCTCGCCGGATGTTGCTTTCGGATCTCAAAGTGAGCTTGAAAAACAACAAAAGTAGCCCATGATTGACACTTTGTGGGTCGATGTCGGGTATCACTTTGTAAGACCAAGAAAACACGTCGCGGAATTCTTTGAAACGATCCGTGTAAATATGAACCTCTTCGCGGGAGAAATCCGCTCTGACGAAGACATTCTCCACGACGCCAGGGTTTCAGGAGATATTGATAGGTATCATTTCAGCGATAGTTGCCATATTTCCCTCAGCATAAATATCTTGTGTAGCTAAGAGGTTAATGGGACAAGGCGGATCTCCCGTCATGGTGATAGTGAACTCTCCTGCCTCGATTCGGTGTAACTCTGGGAGGAAATATGATCTGTGATGAAGATCTTCCCAGGGTTTGTCCAGACCAGTCATTGCTTCGATTATAGCTTCATCGGAAGGAAAGACTAAATCTAACGAATCGATATCGGTAAGAGAATTCTGAGCCCAGATAGGCTCGAGGAGTGGATCCAACTCTTGTGTGGGAATCGGATCAGGAGTAGCTGAAGTTTGTTGGACCAAAGAGTACGCTACTTCAGCAGCCGACAAGGGCATGGCCATGCCAGCGTGCCCTGTCTCATCCATCATGGTTGATGGGGAAGGAAGAGTCCATGGATCCTGAAAGTAAGTCGTGCGAAATGATGAAACATGGAAAATCTCATCCTTGTGTTGGTGCGATATAAATTTGACATCGCTATGAGGAGGTGGGTAATTGAAATTACCCATCAAATATGGGCACAAACCAACTCCTACGTTGATGACACCAGCTTGAGGATTATCTACCATGGGAACCGTGGATGCCCCCAAGGCTGGGTCAGGTCTAGAGAAGGACAACTGATCAATGGTCACTATTCGGCCTTCATGTGGAAACAATAAGACTCGGAAAACTGTAGTGACCACTGCTTGCATTGCATAAGTCCAAATACGACCTAACAATAGATTGTAGTCGATGGGGGCATCAACTACTTCTACTTCGACGCACACGGTCTTCCCCCCTAACTAGACAGGGAAAGAAGGAATGATGCCATGCGGTCGGAAAGAACAACCATCGAACGCAGTAAGGAGAGTAGGTGACGGAGACAACTTAGGTTGGCCAATGGATTTCTAGCATGCTAACGAAATAACACAAGTCGAAGTGCCCTCATCTACCACCGTGTGGAAAATATTCCATGTAAAAGTTTTCGTGGGATGAGCCACTACTATCTGAAACACGACGTGATAAGGAAAACGAGGTTTCAAGTCAGTCGTATCTAACATGATGGTACCCGGGTTACAAGTCTCAGTAGAGCCTAAAGAAGTCAACACGGCTTTCCTCTGAGCAGGGAAACTTTGGAGGACCTCCAAAGCAGACATAGCACAAGGGGTTTGAGATAAATCTTCCACCACAGAGTAGTTCTAGGTGGCCCTTGCATTCGGATTGTGAGAAGCCCTCTTAAACGCACCCTTTGGAATGCGTGTCATTGTTTCACCCAACATCTTCTCGATCTGTAGAGGAAGAGATGGGATCTCGGCTTCCTTGCCTTTCTCAAGGGCACTTAGTTTGCTATAGTCGTGCGCTCTAGTCATTATGAAAGCATCACTTTTTACCATATATACGTTTGCGGAAGATTAATTGTTTGGGGGAGGGCAGTTTTCTTGGCTGCCCACCTCGACGCTTGTAGAGGCGTGAGTTAAATTTTGCCCATGCTGAAAGGGATTAGTCAACACAGCTTGTTGTTGCTGCGTGACAAACTTCTGGGCCTCTGCAAGTCGAGGGAATAGGTGGGTTGGGTGGTCTTCCACACATAGGTTGCACGGATACCTCACCTTCCCCTTTTTTGTGGTGCCCTCGCCAGCATTATCATTTGGTTTTTTATCTCCCTTACTCTTCTTGCGTTGTTTTTTCTTCCCTTCGGGCTGTTGGTTGGCCTTTGGGTTAGTCGTCTATACAGAGTGTACTTTCGACGTTTGAGTAGGAGGAGCAGCCAAAGTAGTAGTCTGGCTGGCCCCTGAGTGTTGTATAGATAACTGCTGCAATTTTTTTGTCAATTACTCAGCGGGCTTGGTTTGTGCCGAACCAACTATACCATCGGCATGTGGTCCGACTCTCTGTCTGGTTTTATCCAGAATCGATTGTGGTGCATCCAGCAGGATGGTGTACAATAGACCAGACTGAGAATAGATAAGCTCAAACTGTTGAGCCCTCATGATGGCATCTTCCTCGGAGAAAACCCCTGAAGTTGCAACGTCTTTGGATAACTGCGGAACTAAAGACTTAAGAAACTAGTCAAGCAAGAATGCTGGTGGGACGGGTACCTTGATAAGACTCTTTCGGTGTCGCCACTCTCGAATATGATCTGAGATATGGTCCGCTGACGTCTGTGAGAAACTGGCTAGAAACTCTGTGCCGGCGTCGTATCTCACAGGTAACTGGAAATGGTTAAGGAAAGCCATCGCCAGTTCGCCAAAAAAGGAATATCGTGAACGATCAAGCTCTATGTACCATTTCATGGCACTCCCAATAAGAGTGCGTTGAAACAATCGCAACTGGACGGAGTCATCATTCAGTGAGTTAGATGAACACCAAAGGTGGAAAGTAGTCACGTGATCACCTGGATCTTCGTTAGGCTTGGCCTCGAACTTTGGGATGTCCGAAGGAAACTTCGTCGGCATAGGAGGCCAACGCGGATCGTGAAAGATAGGATCATTCAACAACCGTGTTAAATCTAGCAAGTGTAACGTCACCAAGAAAGGTAGTTTAGGTTGATGCTGATAGCTAGGATAAAAGGGTCCTGGAGTTGGACTGGCACCAGGTTGCCAGGAAAAGTTTGGTTGCTGGCCCGGGTTTTGGTAGAAACCGTGGCCCTGACCAACATAAGGGTTTTTCATTTGAGGAGACATCGTTTGTTGATTCCCCATGAAGGACATAGGATGTTGGGCATTCATCGTGTTTGACGGACTTGGGGAAGGATTACCCCATGTCGGTCCTGAGGGGAGAGGCATAGAGGTCTGTCCAGGGTTCCATTGACTGTGGAAAGAATTACCCCAAAACAGCGTTCCAGAGGAAGGAACGGATCCTTGACCTGAGTTCCAAGGTCCTGGTATATGTGCCCCCAGCGCAGGAATAGTACCCTGTGTCGGTGCAGTTTGTCCAAAAATGGGTGTGCCCCCAAGTGGGAAAGTAGTGGATGCGAAAGTGTTATTACCAAACGTCCCATTCCAAACAAACGGTGTCGAACCTACCGGCAGAGTTTGCGTAGGTGTTCCTTGACTCCCGGCTCCAAAAGGACTCGTGTGTGCAGGTTGCCCAGCGGACTGCTGATGCAATCCACTAAGCGAAGGGGACGAAGGAAGGATATGACCTCCAGTGTAAGGAAAAGCATTGAAAGGAATAGGAATGCCCCCAATTTGACCTTAAAGAGGAGCGTTAGAGCTCCCTACCCCCAGACCCAAAGTCTGTAAAGTGGAGGTAGTGAGTGCAGAACTTGTACCCGAACTGGGCATATCGTATGAAAACGGAGCGCCTGTCGCACTAGGTGTGTAAGGAGGTGTGGTCACCACGATAGATGGGGTCGGTCCACTGTGTGACGTAGTTGTGGCCGAGACCATGGTGGCCCGGACCGCCGACAAAGGAAAGTTAGGCGAAGTTTCTCCTGTGGTAACAATAGTGATAGGAATGGAAGAAATCCCAGTTGAAGTAACATAGTTTGGTTCCATAACTGGGTTAGGCACTGGGATTTCGTAAAATTGAATTGGCATAATAATGTCTGGCCAAGTATCAGTGTTTGAGGTTTCAACCAATCCAATATTGGCGGTCGATTCCTCGGGGGGTTGTTCAGGCTCAAAAGCCCCGGTTACTTCGAAATACCCTTGATGGTCTAGCTTTCACCTCAATGGTGGCGGGGGTGGCTCCAGTATAACCGGCGGCAGGCCCAGAAGCCTTCGTGACCGACGGAGCTCCAAATCCTCCACTGTGTGAGAATATTCACGACATGCTAAGGTATTCTATATGAACAAACAGTAACACTCACTAAAAGAAAGCCTCTAGAAGATAAATCAAGCAAGCACTAAACTAGTTGGAAGAACAGTTACAACAACTAACACTAGAGAAACTTACCGATGCAAGTGCAACTCGAATACGGAAGCACCCTCTGGGTATACTTTGCAAAGCGTGGCCCGATGTATGTCCTAGGTACCGCAGTATACCCCCACAGTCACCCCTGTATGTCCCTAGAAAAGATTGGCAACTAGTTTTCCAGCACGTGAACAGTCATCAGGTGGGTACAGTCGATAGTCGGGTAGACCACAATGAGCAGGGTATCAAGACCGAAACCTTTCAAGGGTATCGAGAGAAAATGGTCTAGAAGACAATTGAGGACCTCGAACAGATTTGAGACCCATGAAGCTTCGTGGCAAATGCAAACGACGGAATCCCTTAACAAATCCTCGATATGTGTTCTCCACAACGCTCGGTCCAGCTTTGGAGGGGTTATCTCCGCTACCTTTCCTTACCTGACCTCGTGTTTAGCCCTTGTGTTAGAGGGGGGTCCTGAATAACTTTCCATAACTGGACTTGTACACTCCCTATTGACAGACTCCAATGTTTGGTTTGGGTGGCCTTGGAGGATTTACTCTCCAACCTATTCCAAGGCCCTATTCCTGAGCTAGTGTATGCACCCTACAAACAGAAAAGTCTACTTGATTTTAATTAGCTTTGATTTTAATGGGATTCTTTAAGTCACAAGGTACGAAAGTGAAACTGATAGTGTGTAAAAAGACTCAAAGCAAAATGAACAAGAAATACTTGGAAACAAAAACTTTTACTAAAATGCAAAACCAACAACTTTTCAACAAGAAAGACTTCTTTTCTTTTCAAAATTACTAAGATTTCATGCAGTAAATAAGGAGAACTTTCGCTCAAATATGCAAGCTACTTATACTCAAAATGCACTACAAAAACTTATGCAAAAGGACTTATTTCCTAGCTACTGATGCAACAACACAATCTTCAAACCAAGAAGAAAATGAAAAAGAGGTATTATTTTTTTTTATTTTATTGCAAAATAATGCAACAAGGAAAAATGTTGACAAGAACAAAACCAAGAGAATGAAAAGAAAACTCCGGCTTAAAGCGCAGACACAGAATCAGTGCACAAAATGCGAAACAACAATCAAGGCAACACCGATTCTAACACTTGCCTAAAAACCACAAAACAAATATTTTTTCTCTTTTGTCTTTTCTATCAAAACATCAACTAACAAACATGGGCTAAGGATACGATGCCCTAACCTGCTGACTGTGCAGCTCTAGACTCTATACCACTGAGAGGAGCTCTTCTCACCACAGGAAGGGATGACTGCCCCACCCCAGCTGAAAATCCTCCAATCAAGCCCGCGACTGTCACCAATACAGCACGCGTGCAAACGCGTGCTGAGCTAAAACAGTGTACGGGTACCCGCGAGCTAAGCCTAAACAGGTCGCGGGTCTATAAAAAAGCCAAGATCAAACAATACATAGGCAGTCCAGACCTGAAAAAGGCCTCTGGTATTGACAACCAGGGTCTTTAAGAGGCTTGGATGCTATAACTTCAACAGAAAAAGGAAAATTTGCAAAAAAGAAAAACACAAGCAAAGAACAACCAACACAATAAGGCAGACTGAAAGCAAGACAGTAAACCAACAGGACCCAGACAGGATCCAGAAAGCCCCCTGAGAAGGTAAACTTCTAATAGGGAAGAGGAGACTACCTCTTAAGCTTCCTGGGCTCTACACGCTACTGAAACCACTACAACAAGCGTTCAAACGTGGGCTGTAGAAGGTTAGGGCATGGGTCACACGCGTGCAGGCCTTCTGCAGGCCGTGTGTACCTCTGTGTGTCCCGAGAATAAATGTCAAGCAACAGTCAAGGAAGAACTGGTATTGATAACCAGGTTCCCTGCTATCTTTGACCTAACAGACAACAAAATAAACAAAGAAACAGAGACTGAACTTCTTTGAACTACCCAAAAGACCTTTAACCAAATCTGGAAACCCTAAGAGTAAAATCTCCCCAGTGGATTCACCAATTCTGTTGTGGGGTATTCTACCCTACGGACTAACAAGCTATTGCTTCAACTTGCATGCAGATCATGACCCTTCATAAGCTAATTTTAACCTTCTACCCCAAATCTAAAACCCTTTTTCACATGCACACATGGGAAGAATCAACTAACCTTTTTATCGACGGTTGGTGTAGATCCTTCGTTGAGCTTTATCTCCTTGCTTCTGCTACTCCTTCCAAAAAGCGATCCTGCAATCAAGACAAAACTATACATGCATGCTATTGTTCTACTAGAGGATTAAAGATTACACACAAATCAAATAAGACATATAAGACTCATGTATTTGGGACGGGAAAAGTATCTTTTTATTAATCTCAAGATGAATCAACTTACAATGATTATAGAGACCGGTCACTGCTCCTTGATCCTGATCCTAGGCTCCTCCTCTTCTTTTTCCTCCAACTGCTTTGCTTGAATTCTCCTAAAGCTTGAGGAAAGGCTAAAGGGTTGGGACAAAAATGGATTCGGCAATTGGGCAGAGTTTCTTTGTTATGATTTTTCCTCCTTTGAATAGTACCCCTACCCCTTCTTTTATAGGCTAGAAGGAGCTAGGGTTTTATATGAACTCTCGGGCATGCATGGCTGGGAGTTCTAGTTAACTGACCCAAATCTTTTTGTCCCGGTGGAAACTTTCCTGATTTTCTGCTTTGTTAGGTAAACGCTGGCTGTAGTGGGCCAGCCCGTATTCCAACGTGTGCAGTATAATGCCTGCCAGTGTTCCAACGCACCCAATAGTGGGTTAGGGTGTGGGTTACCTGGTTTAAGAGGTTTTTAAAGAGTCTGTTTAGCATGGCTTTGGTAATGAAGGGCAATGAGTTGGCATGATGCCAGGTAAGCATGTATGGTGTAATTTAGGGTTATAACAGCTGGAGAAGGAGATCTGGACCATTGGTTTCTATGTCCAGGAGAATCTTAGGATAAGCACATAGAAGAGGAGATCGTTAGTCGTCAGATCTCACTTAGATACCCGTCAGCCGTTGGATTGGGAGAATATGCTCAGAGTTTATCCTCTGGAGTAAGCACACAAGGAGAATAGATCTGGTTCATCAGATCTTGAGCAGATACCCATCAGCCGTCAGATCAGACAGGAGGTGCACGGGGTTTAACCCTTCTCACACCAGGCAGAAGTCCCGACAGGCATCAGGATATTGGCGTTCGTGAAATCGAGAGTCACGAGAGTAGAAGATCAGGGATTTCCATAGTAAAAGTCCTGGGAGCGATCTGGACCGTCCATTTGTGGATACATGTGGCGGAGATCGAGGCGTCAGGAGTCGGGATATCGACATTCCCATGGACAGGAGATCGGGGAAGTCCATAGTGAAAACCCCGATATAATCTGGACCATCCATCTGAAAGAGGACGCATGTCACGCGATCGTCCATTCCATAGATCTAGACACTAGACATCAGCATATCAGCACTTGGGAAGTCGGAGTTCCTGAGGTCGTGAAAATCGGGACATCAGAAGTCTCGAAAATGCGAGGAGTGATCAGGACCATCCATCAGAGGAGGACACATGGAAGCAATCGGAGACATCGGGGAAATTCCCGACAGGAAGTCGTCTATCGGCATTTGGTCATCAGGATATCGGGAATCCTGGTGACAAGGTGTTTATGCATTTCGGAATTGCGAAGTCTGAAACCCCGACAAGGGGAAAGTGCCATTGTGGGAGCCAACTGTCAGCATAGTGGAGAATCAGGATTTGAAGGATCGTGAATCCTGAGGACATATGTATTTTGACATTGGAAAGTCAGAAACCCTGATGGGAGGTATGACTGCGGTCATATAGAGGAGGTCACGTGGACCCAAAGTCTAGCCTGGAGGGCTAACGGAAATTGGAGCGCATCGGGAATTTGAAACACAAAACCCCAATGGGAGATAAGGTTGCAGTCTTGTGAGATAGTGGTCATGTGGGTCAGGAGCCTAGCCATGAGAGCTAGTGTGTAAAGAGCACATCGGGATTCAGCGGATCACGGATCCTGAGGACAAGTGCATTTTGGCACTTGAAAGTCCGAAACCCCGACAAGAAGGAATATAAGGCTGTGGTCTTATGGAAAGCGGTCACATGGACTAGGGCATAGCCAGGAGGGGCTAAGGCCAAAAGAATATCATCAGAGATCAGGGATTTGAGAGTACAGGAACTCTTGACATCGGGAAAGAAGAAACCCCGAAACTCGAAACTGAGTCGGGGAAGATCACAGCTTAGTGAAGAAAATCCGTGTAGGTGAAAGAAGGACCTGTGGATCAGGTTTTCACAGAGATTCCAATGGGATTCCAAGGAGCCGCTTCGGCTCAAAGGTGAACTTTGAACGATCCTTGAAGACTGGGAGGTCAGGCGCAGAGACCCTGTGGGGTATGTTTGAGAGTCTTACGCCATCAAGTGGTATCAGAGCTTGATTCTTGCTTGTATATTTCAGGCAAGAGAGGCAAGAGATAAAGAGCACTTTGATACACATCAAGTGGTATCAGAGCTTGTTCTTGTCTTTATATTTCAGGCAAGGGAAGGCATAAGAGGAAAGCACTCTGATACACACATCAAGTGGTATCAAAGCGGGATTTCATCTATAGATTTTAGGTGAAGCGAGAAGGTAAAAGAAGATAGAGCGTTGGAGACTCTGTGGTGGTTGTTTGCAGGTAGGCAAGCAGTGGTTAAGAATGAAATCATGGAGACTATAGGAGAATGAGGTTGGTAACACTCTTGGTGCAGAGTGACAGCAACAGGTTTGCTAGGAAAGCAGACAAGGACAACACCATGGTTACTGAAGACCATAGGCATGCTGGGAGGAAGAGCAAGGTAGAAAAGCTTGCAGAAATGGATAAAGAGCTCTATGAATTAAAGGCAGACATAGAGAAGCTCAAACTGTAGATGCGGCAGGATAAGAGGTCGAGATGGGTGCGTGAATGGCCCATGAAGAAGACAAAAACAAAATGGCCAGTCAAGTAGTTAATGGTCAAAGGGCAACGTAGGCTGTTAAAAAGATGGTTGAGGTATGATGAAAACCTCAATGGATCAGAAGAGGAAATGGTTCAGGTATGTGAACTAGAGACTAGGAGAGATCTTAGTGAAATGGGATCATTTGAAGATCTCAAGAACTGCCAGGAGGGAAGAGAAGAAATTCCAGTTTTCCAGGCGGGCAAAGAGCTGAGATTGCTGTGAGATCTCAGAGACTGTCATGAGGAAAGCTAGGGAATTTCACATTTCCAGATGGGCAATGATATGAGGTCACTGCGGGATCTCAAAGACTGCCAGGAGGGCAGCGGAAGCATCTTAGACTGCCAGGAGGGCAGATATGAAAATTCGAGACTATTTGAAAGTCTCATGGACTCGAAGGTGAGTTCAATTCAGCAAGGGTTGTTGATGAAGATGGGATCGATTGATCTCATAGTATACCAGGAGAGTAGCGGAAGCATCCCATATTTCCAGGTGGGTAGGGATGAGAATATGAGACTATCTGTGGGTCTCATGAACTCAGGAGTGAGTTGGAATCAACCCAAGGAGCTGACAGAGAAGATGAGCTCAAAGGTGAGTTTAGATCAGCATGTGCAGCTAATAGAGGAGGAATATTAGGATAATATTATGATGATTGGGGGAATCGGAGTATTCCTACCACTTTCCCAGGAGGAGGCAGAAATATGGGTTGTAGATGCAGCAACAATAGAAGAATAGTCAGCTGGGACTATCAAAGAAGAATTGGAGCAGGCTTTGGAAGTTGCCTAAGAAGGAAAAGAGAAGGAGCATTTTGAGGAATGGCTCAATGATTTCAGCTAGGGAGCTAAAAAGAAAGAAGTTGCAGCACTGAATCTAGAAGAAAAGGAACCCAAAGAGCAGGCAGGCAGATTTATCACTCCATGGGAGATGGAGCTAGAGATGTTGGAGGATTGGATGAACAATCTAGGACCAGCAAGAGAACTGACAGAAGTTGAGCTGTCAGAGAAGGTGATTGAACAACCAGTCAGTAAAAGGGAGACTGTAGAGTTGAAGTCTGTAGCAGAGTGGAAACTTGAGGCCACAGATGAAGATAAAGAAGAAAGCATGGGAGATCACAGTGATCTACCCATGTGCCAAAAAAATTTGCAGCCGAGGAGACTGCATGAACAGGACCAACCACTGGAGCAGCCGGATACAGTGATCGAGGAGATCAGAAGGTTGATGTTGAGGTCAGAAGAGACTTCCAGTGAGGAGAAGCTAAGCAAAAGGGAAGCAGCAGCAACAACAGCAGTGCAGAAGAAGCAGCAGCATCAGAATGGAGCGGATGAATAGCTCCAAAGAATGATTTGGGATCCAGGGGGGATTTCAATAGCTTATATGGGAAGCTCATGAGAAGGAGCTCATGAATTTTAAATCTGAGGAGTTTGATGCAGGAGCATCTCTCCACGTCATCCAGCCAGCCAGCCAGCCACGTCAAGCACATGCATTCAAAGCTGAAGAGAGGCGCAACCTCATTTAAAAATCTGAAATGAATGTAATTTAATGTTTAGGCTAGTGAGACATAGAGTCGTGCCTTTGTGTAGGATGTATATAAGATCAGCCTTTAATGTTTGTATGGCTGAGATATAGATCCAGATAGCGGACTAGACAGCTATTCAATGTAATTGAATAGGGTAGGTAGGTTGGAGGGAAGAGCTCGAAGAGCCCCCTCGGGTAAAAGAGATTTCGTATCTCATTTTGTGTAAGAATTCAAAGTTGAGATGGAAGTAATACGAGAGCCGAGAGGAAGTTGAGTTGTAGAGCCAGAGAGAGCTCGAGAACACCTTGTAATTACAGGTGTTTGCCATTTTTAATATAAACAGAAGCAGTTTTTCCTGCATTATTCTGTGTTGAATGGATGTCTGTGAGTGTTCTTTTATGTTGTATATGTATACTGTAGTTGTGCATTTGCAGGAGTGTGTTTGATTTCAGGTGAAGGTCTTTGAGGCTTCACACCAGGAGGGTGTGACAGAACGTTGTGGGTTCTGATAGCCATGCATAGAGGATGCATTTTTGAATACTGCGGTTTCAGACAAAGACGTGTTGCGGAATAAGAACTGGAATCAACAACTCAGGGAAGACCTCAAGGTTGTTGAACACCTTGGAGGCAAGTCTATGTATGAAAGACACAGTTGCAGACAGAACTTAGCTATGAGTTCTGTAAATCTCTGCCAAGTGGGCATTGAGCACAGGCACAAGGTGCAGTTGGAAGAACTCTATTGTGAGTTCAGACAGAAGCCAGAATCACTGAGGATTCTGTGAATCTCTACCAGGTGGGCATTGAGCCAGTGCAAGGAGTGCACAAAGATAGAACCCTGATGTGAGTTCAGGAAGAAGAGACAAAATCACTGAGGATTCTGAGAGCTCTTCTAGGTGGGCATTGAGCAGGTGCATAGGTGCACAGAAGACAGGACTGCAGGGAGTTCCGTGAGAAGACACTCTTCTAGGTGGGCATCAATACATTGTGCAGGTAGGCACAAGGGAAGAACTCTGCTATGATTTTAGAAGAAATAGAATCACTGAGGATTCTGAGAGCTCTGCCAGGAGGGCATTGAGCAAGTACATAGGTGCACATGAGGACAGAACTGTTGAACATTCTGAGAGAAGATACTCTGCCAGGAAGAAGAGGACTCTTTGAGTTCTATGATTTGAGGAAGAATCCACTGAGGGATCTTCACAGGGTTGTTGAACACCCTGCAGACTCAGCAAGAGGTTGCTTGAGAAAACAGAGAGCCAGGAGGTTGTTACGTTCTCCATCTGCAGGAGAAGAAAGAAAGATAAAATCCCGTAGGGGTCTAAGTGTTAAGAAGCTCAGGAGAGACAACACTGTGGGTGCGTGAAGACTCTATAGAAGCAAAGACATCAGAATCCCTTGAGGATTCGAAGGGAGAAAATCTCAGGAGGAACAACATTTGTACACGCGTAGTCAAGAACTCAAGTAAAGGAGTTCGTAGGAGAGAAAGGGAGAAAAGGTTGAGGCCTTTGGTTTCTGAAATTCTTCCAAGTCATGGAAGGAGTGCACAAGTTCAGGAGAGAACAACAGCCGTCATATCGGCTGGAGAAGGAGATATGGACCATTGGTTTCTATGTCCAGGAGAATCTTAGGAGAAGCGCACAGAAGAGGAGATCGTCAGTTGTCGGATCTCACTCAGATACCCGTCAGCTATTGGATTGGGAGAAGATGCTCGGAGTTTAGCCTCTGGAGTAAGCACACAAGGAAAACGGATCTGGGCCGTCAGATCTTGAGCAGATACCCATTAGCCGTCAGATCAGACAGGAGGTGCATGGGGTTTAACCCTTCTCATGCCAGGTAGAAGTCCCGATAGGCATTGGGATATTGTCGTTCGTGAAATCGGGAGTCATGAGAGAAGAAGATCGGGGATTTCCATAGTAAAAGTCTCGGGAGTGATTTGGACCGTCCATTTGTGGATACACGTGGTAGAGATCGAGGCGTCGGGAGTTGGGATATCGACATTCCCATGGACAGGAGATCAGGGAAGTCCATAGTGAAATCCCCGATATAATATGGACTGTCCATATGAGAGAGGACGCATGTCATGCGATCGTCCATTCCAGAGATCCGGACACTAGACATCAGTATATCGACACTCGAGAAGTCAAAGTTCCTGAGGTCGTGAAAATCGGGACATTAGAAGTCTTGAAAACACGAGGAGCGATCAGGACCGTCCATCAGAGGAGGACGTGTGGAAACAATCGGAGCCATTGGGGAAAGTCCCAACAGGAATTCCTCTATCAGCATTTGGTCATCGAGATATCGGGAATCTTGGTGACAAGGTGTTTATGCATTTCGGAATCGCGAAGTCTGAAACCCCGATAAGGGGAAAGCACCATTGTGGGAGCCAACTGTCAGCATAGCGGAGAATCAGGATTTGAAGGATCACGAATCCTGAGAACATATGTATTTGGACATTGGAAAGTCTGAAACCCCGATGGGAGGTATGACTGCGGTCATATAGAGGAGGTCACGTGGACCAAAAGTCTATCCTGGAGGGCTAACAGAAATTGGAGCGCATCGGGAATTTTAAACCCAAAACCCGGATGGGAGACAAGGTTGCGGTCTTGTGAGATAGTGGTCATGTGGGCCAGGAGCCTAGCCAGAAGAGCTAGTGCGTAAAGAGCACGTTGGGATTCGGCAGATCGCAGATCCTGAGGACAAGTGCATTTTGGCACTTGAAAGTCCGAAACCCCGACGAGAAGGAATATAAGGCTGCGGTCTTATGGAAAGTGGTCACATGGACCAGGGCATAGCCAAGAGGGGCTAAGGACAAAAGAAGATCATCGGAGATCAGGGATTCGAGAGTACAAGAACTCTTGACATCGGGAAAGAAGAAACCCCGAAACCCGAAACTGAGTCGGGGAAGATCACGGCTTAGTGCAGAAAAGCTATGTAGGTGAAAGAAGGACCTGTGGATTGGGTTTTCACAGAGATTCCAATGGGAGTCCAAGGAGTTCCTTCGGCTCAAAGGTGAACTTTGAAGGATCCTTGAATACTGAGAGGTCAGGCGCAGAGACCCTGCAGGGTATGTTGGAGATTCTTGTGCCATCATGTTAGGAGTATGCAGAGGGGTGTACAGGCCCTATTTCTTAGTGGTCGGTTTGGAAATAGCATGGGGAGTGCAAGACCTAATATACTTGCTGAAATCCTATCAAAGTTTCAATTGGTAGATATGTTTCTGCAACATTTCCATTGTCTTTTCGATGACAAAGTGTCCTACCACCAACTGCATTGGACTTCCCAAATCATCTTCACTCCCTCGCTTGATGGAACACATATATGGCCCAAATGACACATAAACCTATCCTGAAGATGGAAATTAGCAACAAATGAGTTTGCGTCCAACATTTGGTAGGTGGTGGCGAAGTTCGGGTCTATCTCATAGAGTTGGGGCCATCCAGAGGTCTCGTGGCCGCAAGATTCTAGTAGCATGGTGAGTCGCGAATGGCGATCGATTGAGGCAATCTGTGACTCGATTGGTATTTCATGTTTTATACTTGATTTTGAGGTGGAATTGTTTCAAGTATGTGGACCACTTCTGATGGTGGTCATTCTGTAATTTTTCTTGTGTCTACATGAACTGTCTCCTTCCATCTTTCTCATGTACCATCATGATTGGGCTCCCAAAAGGAGATGAGATGGGATGGATGTGCCCCTTATGGAGAAGTTCTTGGATTTGCTGCTTGATCTCCTCATTCTCTAATAGAGAGCATCAGTAGACTGGTCGATTGGGAAGCAATGTGTCAGGGGTCATATCGATGGGATGCTTGACCTGACAGTGTAGAGGTACCCCAATAGGTGAGGAGAAGATATCTTAGTATTATTCCATGGCCTTATCCACTTGCTTCTGCTGTGTGGAGAGTTCGGTTGTGGAGGAATTGAATGTGGTTGCGATATTTCAATCACTTTGAGAGCGAATCACAAAGAATACAAACTTCTCCATCTGCGAGATGACCTTCCTGTATTGATTGGAAAATATAAAGGAAATAACACTAGGTGGGACTGCCTCGGGTATCCTATACAATTTCTTATTCAAAGTAATAATAACACAACGAGTCATAGACTCATATACAACATGATGTTTCCATAAATATGGTTTTCCCAAAAGAACATTACAAATTTCAAGAGGAGAAACATCACACAATACCTCATCTTTGAAGGGCTTGATGTCGTATGACATGCGAAATTGTTGGTTGACGCGGATATTGCTTCCTTGGCAGAGCCATCCTATGGTGTAGGGTTGCGGCTGCGGCATTTTTGGTAGGGCAATCTGCTTGAAAAGCTATGCTAAGATGGGGTTCTTCTGGCTACCGCTATCAAAGATGAAGTGCAATAAGGTACCCTTCACCCACATCTGTAAATGAAAAAGGCACTTGCCTTCCTCTGGCTCGTCTGGTTCACTAGGTTGGAGCTTGGTGGTGGAAACAATAGCACTAGGTTTTACATCAATGATCTGTCTCCCCCTTTCTAGTTTTAACTCAGAGTCAAAACCCACATATGATTAAGAGGCTTTCACCTCAGCCACCAGCAACTGCTTGGATCAACAATCAACAGTGTTATGTCCGAGGCACTTATGGAAGTCGCACCACTTCCCGTTATATTTCTTTTTCTTTCCAGTGTCCTTCTTTGCCTATGGCTTGGACTAGTTTTCTTGATGCTATCCATATTTTCTTTGTCCTTTTTTCTACGGGTTGGGGCTGACCTTTCCTTTTTTTTGTTTTGCGGGGTTCATAGGCCCAAATTTTTGTGTCTTTTGTTTGAGCTTATGCTCGATTTTGATAGCATATCGATAGGCTGCACCCAAGAACGATATGTCCATAAATTTCATTTTGGTATGGATGTATCAATGTAGATCACTGTGATACTTGATCACCAGATGTCGCTCAAAATATTTGATACCCATATTGGAACACAAGGTATGGAAGATATTTGTGAACTCAGGCACTACTTGGTCTCTTTCTTGCCGCAGTGTGGTCCATTTTGTATACATCATCATAACTTTCGATAGGGTAGTATTGTTCCTTAATAACATCTAAGAAGGATTCCTAGGTGACCGTGACTATAAATAATGAGGGTTCCTCTGTCTCCTTTTGCTCACAGAAATTTCCCCACCAATCTTTGACATGGGGAAGGAATTTGAGGAGCGCAAAAGTAATTTTTTCTCTATTCGAAAAGTTATGGACAAAAAAATACCCTTCTAATAGATTCAACCACTTGTCTACAATATTTGTGTCTATCTGACCTTAAAATATAATAATACAAAAGTTTATTTGTACCTTGAAGGGAGCGACGCCTCCGCTTGAGGGAGATGTGTCACTTGCCGGTAGTCATCGAAGGATTTGCGTGAAACTATCCATCATCTCATTCCTCTGTTGCATGAGGGATTCCTAAAGAAACATTTTGAAAGGATCTCATGTCCTATCATCTTTATTTTCTCCTGCCATGAGAGGTCGTTTGGGCGTGTGAGAGCTTTTTTCCTCAAGAGAAACAAGCTCGAGACCCACTTCTTTGTACCCTGACCGCATTGGGAACATGCATTAAAAATGACAAGGAGTAGACCTCTCTGATACCACTAATCCAGATTTTATGAGAAGAACAAAATGAATACAGATTATTAAAACATGTTTAACACAAAATAACAAAGATACAATAAAACTGGTTTCTATTCAATAAGAAAAAAAGATGAAACTGTAAAATGCAGTGGAAAACAAGATTGTTGGAATGGTGGCGGCTTATATCTGAGAAGAGATGTGACGGTTGTGCTCATTCACAAGAAGATGATTACAATGAGGCTCTCAAGGCCTTTTTACAATAAACAGGAATTCCAAAAACCCTCTACATCCAAAAACCTAACCCTAGGAGATGAAGTGCCAAAAGTCATGTGGGCCCCGTTGCGGTAAGTTAGTACATCAACTTCTCGGGGTCGTAACGTTTGCATACGATCTTCGTTTTAGGCACATGATAGCCCATTGGAAAGGTATATCCGAGAACTACACATTTTGTCATCAAAATTTGACCCAATATACATTTTGACTATGGCGATCCCTAAAAACGTTGTTTAGGGCCTTAAAAATGACCCCGGAAGTCAAGGACCCGAAAACTAGGAAAAAACTGCCAAACTAGAAAACTACCAAAATGAGCCAGTTGGAATAGGTGGGAGGCCACTGACATCCATATGGATCAATAACCAATTCATATGTTTCGATTTATCATCTTCACACATGCATTGGAAGAAAATTTCTTAATAGGAGACCATGTGCTCATTCCAAAATTCTCATCTCTCACCAATCATTCCATTGTACTTTTATACACTATGTTTAAAAACTAACTAATAATTTAACTGTTATACCTAACTACAAACCAACTACAAATAGTTACATTATTGCCTCTACATTGAAAGTACAGACTTGTTTTTTAAAAGCACATTAGTAGTTATTGTAGTTTGATAGTGGATCTATGATATGGTGGTCAAGTGATTCAATGGGATGGTGCATTAGTGATTGTTCATGCTAACATCTCTTCCAAACTTATATAACCACATTTCCTTTCTTGGAATTATGTCTTCCTACTCAATTTTTAAAAACTCTCAAATTTTCCTGCTTTTCACCTGAAACATTTTAAATCTTGGGCTCTCCTTTATAAGGTAATTTCAATTCCTTTATGATCACTACCACAACAAGGAGTAGAATATTTATTTACTATATTTCATCCAAACACATTTCAATATATATCTCAAGCTGGCTTACCACATTTGGTAAACTCGTATGCATAATAGCTTGTTCTAAAGACAATAAATATGTACATGTAGGTAGAACAATAACCATGGTTATTAAGTTAAGTTTTGTGCCCTACTTTCATTTTTTTTTAATAATTTAAAGGGTTCATGGTGAAACCCAATCTAGGAATAACTAACAATGATTGCATTCCATGACCCAAGATCACATTTAGGAATTATTTAAAATAATTTGCGGGCAATGCTAAAAACCCCACATTGGCATACATGTCGACAAATTCATTTCCCATGATAGTGTCAAATTCAAATTCACTTCTTATTGCATAACTATGGATCTACATACATTGTTTTAGAGTCAATAAATATGCAAATCCATGCAAAACACTAACCACAATGATTGATTTGGGTTTTATTCCTAAGACTTGCATTCAGTTGAAGAATGTCAAGGTTTCGTGAGGATTCCCAATATAGGAATAACCAATAGTGATTTAATTTCATGAATATTAATTTAGATCATAATATTATAAATAATTTTGATTATGTAGGAATCTTTCATTTGGTTCCTAGCAAGGTCGGTGTCATTAAAGTAGGGCAACTCCTTCATCAAGGCAAGTGGCTCACCAAGGGTCGATTTCAGTAGAAATTCCACCATATGATGGAGGAACTTGACACAATATGAAATATTTCTTCCTAGGGGATGATGAATAATCCAGGTGGATATTGGTGCCCACCCACCTATTCCATTGACTCAGAAGGGTTCCACATTTTGGTAGTTCTACTATGGTTTTTTAGATCCCGAACTTTCGATGTATTTTTCAGGCATTTCCCTTATGTTTTTTGCAGTTGACATAGTGCACACATATATCATCGATTAAGATTTGTAATGGTCCAAGAAACACCCTAAATAAAGTTTATATGCAATATTTGTGGCCCTAGAAAGTTGACATGTCAACTACCGTCCTTGAGGCTCACTTTACTTTTTGTCACATCATTTCCTAGGTTTAGGGTTTTGGATATTTAGGGGTTTTCCTTTTAAGGAATCATACTTTATGATAAAATATATATTCAACCTCTTGTAATTTCTTCTTGTGATTGAGAATAGATGATACATCTCCCTTCATAGATAAGCTAGCAAAATTCTAGCTATTTATTGCTTTTTTTTTTTACATTCTTTTCATATTTCATTAATTAATATAATTTGGGTTTCATTGTATTGGTGTGCTCTCTACATTATATCTATGTTTATTTCCATTTATATTTCTATATTCATTTCATTCCCTCTATAATTCAGATCATTACTACATTTCTTTCTCAACAATGGTTTACTTGTATTCCAACCAACAAACATTGCATTCCATTTTTATAAGAAATCCAATTCTTATTACATAACCATGAATATGCTTACCTTGGTCAAGAGCCAATAAGTATGTACATGTGAGAAAAACACTAACCATAGTCACTGAGTTGGGTTTTATGCCCAAGATTTACATTTTGTTAAAGAGTTTCATGATTCATGGGAATGCCTAGTCTAAGAATAAACATAAATGATTGCATTCCATGACCAAACATCTCATTTAGGATTATTTTAAATAATTTGAGGGAAAATCCAAAATCACCACATTTGGCATACATGTCTAAAAATGGATTTCCTAGTAGATGAATTTAGTTGAATAATGTTAAGGCTTCATGGGGATGTCCAATTTGGGAACAACCAATAATGATTGCATTCCATGACTATTAATTTAGATCAAATACAGTGTAAATACGTTTTATTATGGTGTTGGAATCTTACATTTGGTACCTATAAAATATCGTGTCATTGTAAACCCTTGTTAGGAACCTAACCTAGTCACCATGGAATAGGTGCTTGCAACATTTCATTCCCAAAAAGGGTTTACTTATATCCCAACCAACAATGGTTGCATTAAATTTCTACAAGACCAATTCCCACAACAATTGTCACAATAAATAAATAATATAATATAAAGACATTAACATAATAAATAAAAGTAAAATTAAACATCAATGTAATAAAAGGTCATGACTAAAAGTCACGAATCTTCATAAAATACCATAGGGGATTATATATATATATATATATATGTATATATGTATATCATCATTAGTTTTACAATCAATTATTATTATATGTATCTTATTATGGATTCAGAGTGAAGTTGTTCATTACGAAACCCTTGTGTCCTTCACATTGGTATCAGATATTATTTATCCCCCATATCACAATCAATCCCCACACCCCCCATGTTTTTCCCCTCACCACAACCCCCTCATTCCCCACATGCCCCGTGTTGTTTTCCCTCACCCCGCAAGCCCCGTTTCGGTAACTCTCCCCCATAGTCTGAAACCAAAACCTTACCAACCTCCCATAACTCTCTTGTAACCCTTCCCACTCCCTCCCGTAACCCTCCCCCACTCCCTCGTGTCCTCTCCCCACTCCCCCATGACTTGTTCCCAGCCCCTCTCCACTCCCGCAACCCTCCCCCACTCCCTCCCGTAACTCTCCCTCACTCCCTCACGACCTATCCCCACTACCCCGCAACCTATTTCCACCCCGTCTCTACTCCCACTCACCCTCCACCCCCTCCCCATTCATCCACGGTCTGTGTCCCCCTCCCCATTCTCCCACAGTCTGCATCCTCATTCTCCCATTCTCCTATAGTCTGCATCCCCCCATTCTCCCACAGTTTGCATCCCCATCCTTCCACAGTCCGCGTCCACCTTACTCCCATGTCATCCCTCTCCCATTATCCTATCCTTTCATCATTCACCCACCATACACTCTCCACTTTCCATAGCTCGACACACATCCTTCCACCTTAAAATACATACAATTATTTAATTCAAATAATTAAAAAGGGGATGTTCCAAGCAAGATCAAAATTACAGAAAAATACTCACCCCCAAACACCAGAAGGATGTCGGAATTAAAAACTCAAGTGGAAAAAATAGACCAAGAGTGTAAAAGAATTAGAAAATCACTCGAAAATTCAATACAAAAAACTCAAAATGAGTTACTAAAAGAAATGAAACTCAACGACAAGGCACTCAAAAAAGATCTAACGCTTAACCTTAAAGAAGAAATTATCGAGGAAGTTGGGTCTCGGCTACGACAAGACATAGCCAATCTAAAACAAGATCTTAAAGATATATTTTTCAAGAGCTTGGGATGAACTTACAACAAGGCTTGGTTAACTTGAAAAAATAAATGACAAAGGATTTGAAGTACAACCTGACCGTTATA
>ML824181.1:41720-83490 GCA_009831015.1 Picea engelmannii | reverse complement strand
TATATATATATATATGCAAGACCTATCGTTGTAATATCATCATTATTTTTACAATCAATTATTATTATATGTATCTTATTATGGATTCAGAGTGAAGTTGTTCATTACGAAACCCTTGTGTCCTTCACATTGGTATCAGATATTATTTATCCCCCATATTACAATCAATCCCCACACCCCCCATGTTTTTCCCCTCACCACAACTCCCTCATTCCCCACACACCCCATGTTGTTTTCCCTCACCCCGCAGGCCCCGTTTCGGTAACTCTCCCCCATAGTCTGAAACCAAATCCTTACCAACCTCCCATAACTCTCTTGTAACCCTACCCACTCCCTCCCGTAACCCTCCCCCACTCCCTCGTGTCCTCTCCCCACTCCCCCGTGACCTGTTCCCACCCCCTCTCCACTCCTGCAACCCTCCCCCACTCCCTCCTGTAACTCTCCCTCACTCCCTCACGACCTATCCCCACTACCCCGCAACCTATTTCCACCCCATCTCTACTCCCACTCACCCTCCACCCCCTCCCCATTCATCCACATTCTGTGTCCCCCTCCCCATTCTCCCATAGTCTGCATCCTCATTCTCCCATTCTCCTATAGTCTGCATCCCCCCATTCTCCCACAGTTTGCATCCCCATCCTTCCACAGTCCACGTCCACCTTACTCCCATGTCATCCCTCTCCCATTATCCTTTCCTTTCATCATTCACCCACCATACACTCTCCACTCTTCCACACCCTCCACTCTCCATAGCTTGACACACATCCTTCCACATTAAAATACATACAATTATTTAATTCAAATAATTAAAAAGGGGATATTCCAAGCAAGATCAAAATTACAGAAAAATACTCACCCCCAAACACCAGAAGGATGTCGGAATTAAAAAATCAAGTGGAAAAAATAGACCAAGAGTGTAAAAGCATTAGAAAATCACTCGAAAATTCAATACAAAAAACTCACAATGAGTTACTAAAAGAAATGAAACTCAACAACAAGGCACTCAAAAAAGATCTAATGCTTAACCTTAAAGAAGAAATTATCGAGGAAGTTGGATCTCGGCTACGACAAGACATAGCCAATCTAAAACAAGATCTTAAAGATATATTTTTCAAGAGCTTGGGATGAACTTACAACAAGGCTTGGTTAACTTGAAAAAATAAATGACAAAGGATTTGAAGTACAACCTGACCGTTATAATGAAAAATCAGGAAGAAAAACATAATGAGATCCTAAACCTTATAAAAAAACAGAATCACCACCAATATACCACCATTGTTCCACGATTAAATACCAAACCCTCAACATACATCACAATACCAACCCTTGATGTTATACCCACCCAAAGACAAAATAGAACTCCCAAAATACAACAGATGTGATAATCAATGTGTAGCCTAGTTTAACAAAAATGAAGAATATTTTCACATATATAACGTGACAATGGATGAAGAAAAGGTAAAATATGCATCCATGTACCAATGGGAATCTCTCGCCACCTGAGTGTTTGGACTATATGATGATAAATTACTCCAGTCTTACATAGGTGGTATTAAACCACATATCTAAGACGAGTTAATATTACATGAGGCTACTACAGTTGAAATAACAATACACAAAGAAAAAGCCGCAGAAGAAAAACTAGAAGGCCAATCAAGATTCAACAAGGTTTACTCAAGAAGGAGTGTACCTCAGACCACATGAAATGACAAATACATACCACCCAATCTACATGAAGATAAAATAATCAATTTAGAGTCTCAAAGGATAAAAGAAGGAAAATGTAAATGATGTAGAGAGAAATGGGACCCAAGACATAGGTGCCAGATCGAAGATAACTCAAAAAAATTGTACACTTGCGAAGTAGAAAAAGACGACGAATCAGATTCAACAGAATCAATAAATGAAGAAATGGAAAATTTCCAAAATGACACTTCAAAACTCATAGAAAACAACACACCAAGAATATTGCTTGTAGCCATCACATGCATTACCCAACCACAAACTCTTAAATTAAAAGGACATATCAAAAATGATAATGTCACTGTACTAATCGACACTGGAAGTACCCACAATTTCCTCGATATCAAGATTGCAAGGAAACTCAAATTATTTGTATATCCAGTTCCAAACATGAAAGTAATGGTTGCATACTCAGAAAATTGGAAATGTCAGAAAATGCCATAAAGTGAAACTCCAAATCCAAAATTTCAATTTGGAATCAAAACTCTACACCGTCCCTCTGGGAGGAGTAGATGTGGTTTTAGGAGTCCAATGGTTACAAACCTTGGGCACATACTCAGTCAATCACCATGAACATTTCATCCAATTCAAGTGGCAAGGGAAAAGTTATAAATTATATGGTTTTCAACCTCCACAAACACAGGTTGTGTCATCACAACAAATGGAAACAATGATCTGAAAAGGAGCAACCACGTACTTCATCCAATGCCACAACATAGAAATACAAGAATCAGAATAGGATGACTCCAAAACATCAGACGTCCTAGATATAATTCAAAAACATAAGAAGGTATTTCAAGACCTTCCCATGGAGTTACCACCTCAAATAAGAATTGAACATATAATTGAAGTTAAACCAAGATCAAGCCCAATCAAGGTTAGACCATATAGATACCCTCATCACCACAAAACAAAGATAGAAATATTAGTCCAAGACCTATTAAAATGTGGTGTCATCATGAAAAGAAGAATTACATATGAAACTCTAGTAGTGTTAGTTCGAAATAAATATAGATCTTTCATATTATGCATAGATTACCGAGGGCTAAACAAAATAACAATTAAAAATAAATTTCCCATCCCGTTTATTGATGAAATGTTGGATGAACTTCACAGAACAAGATATTTTTCAAAACTTGATTTATGATCTGGGTACTATCATATTAGAGTCAGACTATAAGATGTAGTGAAGACTACCTTCCAGACACATGAAGGACATTACGAATTCAAGGTGATTCCTTTTGGGCTAACTAATGCCCCCGCCAGTTTCTAAGAGACAATGAATGAATTATTTCACCCATACTTACGGAAACATGTCTTAGTTTTCTTCGATGATATCTTAGTGTACAATAAAACATGGGAGGAGCATATGAAACATTTGGGACAAGTGTTATTTCTTCTGGAGGAAAATCAATTCTATGAAAAAATGTAAAAATGTACATTTGGCAAGGAGGAAGTAGAGTACCTTGGTCACATCATATTCAAAAAAGGAGTCAAGGTAGACCCCAATAAAATCAGGGAAATCACAGAATGGAATAAACCCAAAAACATATCCAAGTTAAGAGGATTTCTAGGATTGGCAGGATACTATCGAAGATTCATCAAGAATTATGCTCATTTAACCGCCCCTCTAACAAATCTCCTTAAGAAAAATTATTTCCAATGGAATTTGGAAGAAATTTTGTTTTTTGAAAACTTAAAAAACATTATTTCCACAACCATAGTATTAGAAACACCCAACTTCTCCAAACCTTTCATCATCGAGTGTGACCTGTCAGGTTTTGGAATTGGAGCAATATTGATGCAAGATGGGCACCCAATAGCTTTTGAGAGAAGGAAATTAAATCAAACAGAATGCTTAAAATCCACTTACAACAAGGAAATGCTTTCCATCATGCATGCATTAACAAAATGGCGCCAATATCTATTGGGAAGTAAGTTCTCCAGTACCTTTTACAACAAAAAACATTGTCAACCAAACAACAAAAGTGGATAGAGAAAATTGCCACGTTTGATATGGAAATTCTACATAAAATAGGAAAAGACAACATCGTGGTTGATGCCCTATCACGAAAAGATGAATAAACACAAGTTTTTGCAATATCAATAACCATTCCAGAATGGTTGGCTGAAACCTGAATTGAGTATGCAAAAAACACTGAGACTTTCTCTCTAATCAACAATTTAAATCAATATCCTAAGTTCGAATGGAAAAATGACATCGTATGGTATAAAGGGAGAATCTACTTAAATACCAACTCAAGATTTAAAGCCAAGGTTCTTCAATAATCTCATGATTTCCCAACTGCAGGTCATGTAGGATTTTTCAAAACATACTATAATGCACGAAGATCATTTTTTTGGAAAGGGATGAGTGCAGATATTCGAAAATATGTAGCAGAATGTGATCTTTGTCAAAGGAACAATAATGAAAATGTGTCTACCCCTAGGTTACTCCACCCATTACACATTCCCAACCAAAAATGGGAAGAAATTTCAATGGATTTCATTGAAGGACTACCCATATCCAACATAAAAGATAAAATATTAGTAGTAGTAGACAGACTAACTAAGTATGCACACTTTATTGGAGTAAGGAAAATAGATTCAACAAAACAACGACTGAAATATTCTGTAAAAATATTTACAAACTACATGGGTTCCCTAAGGTTATCGTTAGCGATAGAGATGCCATATTTAAAGGGAATTTTTGGAGAGAATTTTTCAAATAGATCGGAACCTCTCTCAACATGAGCTCAACTTACCACCCTCAAACAAATGGTCAAACAAAATTCATCAATAAATGTTTAGAAACCTATCTTTGTTGTTTTATCTCTGACAAACAAAATAAATGGTCTCAATGGTTGCACCTTATTAAGTGGTGGTATAATTCCACTATCAACTAAAATGACACCTTTCCAAGATCTTTATGGTTACAAACCTCCATCATGGAAGGAGTTTGCCACCAACCACATAAAAGTTGCGTCAGTAAAAGACCATTTAGACGAAAGTCAGAAAATCCTTTAGTTACTCAAAGAAAACTTAGTAGTTGCAAGGAACCGAATGAAGCAACAAGGTGACCAAAACCGAACAGAAAGAGAGTTCAAACTAGGAGACCGGGTATTTGTGAGACTTCAACATTACAAACAAATATCCCTTAAACAACATGGGAGGAATAAATTGGCTCCAAAATTTTATGGATCATATCAAATAAATAGAAAAATCAATCATGTAGCTTACCAGTTGGATTTACTAGATAAAAGTCGTATCCACAATGTCTTTCATGTATCATGTATAAAGAGAGTCTTGGGGTAAAAAAAAAGGGCACACACTATACTTCCTATGTTGGATGAGGAAGGAAGAATCATTTTAGATCCTAAAGCCATTATTTCCACCCAGGAAAAGATATTGCATTCTTGAGTAATCAAGGAATATCTGATTAAATGGAAAAATCTACTGAAAGAAGATGTTGCATGGGAGTTAGAGCACTTTCTCTAGTTACATCCTTCCTTATCATTTCTTTGAGGAAAAAGCACAATTTAAGGGAAGGACAATGTCACAATAAATAAATAATATAATATAAAGACATTAAAATAGTAAATAAAATTAAAATTAAACATTAATGTAATAAAAGGTCACGACTCTTCATAAAACACCATAGGGCACACACACACACACACACACACACACACACACACATAGGCAGGCCCTATCATTGTAATATCATCATTATTTTTACAATCAATTATTATTATATGTATCTTATTATGGATTCAGAGTGAAGTTGTTCATTACTAAACCCTTGTGTCCTTCACAACAACATTACATTCAAATCCAATTATTATTGCATAACCATGGATCTTCTTACCTTGTTCCAAAGCCAATAAGTTTGCATGTGCAGAAAAAACACTAACCATGGTCATTGAATTAGGGTTTATGCCCAAGTTTTTCATTTCATTGAATAATTTCAACAGTTTATAGATATGCCCAATATAGGAATAAATAACAGTGATTTCATTCCATGACTCGAAATCTTGTTTAGATTTATTTTAAATAATTGGTGGGAAATGCTAAAATCCCCACATTTGGCATTCATGTCTACAAATGTTGGTCATGACAACATCATACTCAAATTAACTTCCTATTGCATAACCATGAATTTTCTTACCTTGTTCTAGAGCCAGTAAATCTATATATGTAGGTAGAACACTAACCATAATTAATGATTTGGGTTATGCCTAGGGATTTCATTTAGTTAAATAATTTCAAGGCTTCATGGGAATGGCCAATGTAGGAATAAAAAACAATGATTTCATTCCATGAGAACTAATTTAGGTTTGGTATAATGTAAAGAATTTTAAATATGGTGTTGGAATTTTGCATTTGGTTCCTAGCAAGGATCATGTCATTGGCAATTTGATGAATCTCACCATGTCGCCATGAACTAAGTGATTTCTACATTTCATTCCCTACAAGTGTTTACTTATGATAGGGTTTACTTCTATCCCAACCAACAACAAGACCAATGCCCAAAACACCATTACATTAAAATCCAATTGTTATTGCATAAATATGGATCTTCTTACCTTGTTCTAGACCCAATAAATCTACGCATGCATGGAAAACACTAACCACACCCATTGAGTTGGGTTTTATGCCCAAATATTTCATTTGATTGAAGAATTGTATTAATGCTTCGTGGGTATGCCCAGATTGGGAATAACCAACAATGATTGCATTCCATGACCCAAAATTATGTTTAGGTATTATTTTGAACAATTTGTGGGCAATGATAACATCTCTACATTTAACATACATGTCTACAAATGCATTGTTGGCCATGAAAACATTATATTCAAATATGCTTCTTATCACATGGCCATGGAGCTACTTAACTTGTTCCAAAGCCAATAAATTTACACATGTAGGTAAAACACTAACGATGGTTATTAAGTTGGGTTTTATGCTCAGGACTTCCATTTCACAAAATAATATCAATCCTTCATGGGGGAGGCCAATATGTAAACAAACAACAATGATTTCATGCTAAGATTATGAATATTGATCAGATATAGTGTAAATGATTTTGGTGAGGGTGTTGGAATCTTTCATTTGGTTCCTAGCAAGGTTCATGTCATTGGCAGGTTGAGGCACCTCACCAAGTCACCAAGGACTAAATGCTTGAAGCAACATTTCATTCCTAATAAGGATTTTGTCTCACACTTGTGTGGTTTCATGGTAGGGTTAGCATTTCAATCATTCATCATGACAACATTCATAATACTTCTCTTTGTTGTAACAAAAATGGTCTCAATCCATGTGGTGCAGTCGTTTTGGCCACATGATGTATTTAATTTTATATTTATGGATAATACTATAGGGCCTCATATGAGTACTTTTTAATCCATGACGAATAAAATAATCCACCTATAAATCTATTTTTGTGTCATAAGGGAGTCTTAGTGTAGAATACCTCGATGATTGGATGAGTACTGGGTGCTACCCAAATGCCTGTAAGGGTTTACTTCTCATTTTCCTTTATTTTGTTCTAATTACGTCAACAAACATGCCCTAACTACTGGATTGGGTGTCAATTTTGATGGGTTTCTATTCTTCCACAATATCCTAATCATCTACCTAGTCACATCCCTTTAAAGATTATGCTATTTAGGTGAACCATACCACCATAGAATATGAATGGAACCAACAAAATTAAATATCAACACTTCAAACAACTTCATTACAAAATTCCAATGCTTCATTGGGGTTTCCATTTTCGGAATAACCATCAATGATTGCATTCCATGACATGACATCTTGTTTAAGAATTATTTTAAGGAATTTATGGGAAACATCTCATTTAGACATTCATAACATAAGGAGGTATCTCACATAATGTATTTGGCATACATTCAATGTTCAAATGCATTTCCCATAAATGTATCTCGTATAATGTAAACCATGGTAAATTTTCTCTTCAATATTATATTTGTGTGTAATAATTAAAGATAATTGTTTCTTTTTAAAAATAAGAGATAGTGCCAATTRTTGTCCCCCAAGTTGTTCCCTATTCACAAAGGGGRAAAATTMCAAGGCRTWGTGTGAAATATGGTCCCTCCCATGCCACTCTATGCCTTCAATATAGTCCCTAGGCCAKAGGGATGGTACCTCAATATTTTCCAAGGAAAATGTKCTCATTTGTCACCTGAGAACAACCCATTTATCTATGAATATCAAGTTGGATTTATAACAAAAACCACTRGTGCATGGAGTTAATATTTKCTATTGGGTTTGAAAGGATGCTATGATATTTAAAAGTAACCAAGGAAACAAACTATTTAGAACTATCAAGCATATTATCTAATTATTTGTGTGAAGGGCCACCTTAATCATGATTTAAATMTATGAACATAATTGAGTAGAACATGGATCATGCATATAAAAAGATGAAAAACCATACATTCTTATTAAACAAGTTCATGAGACAAAAAAAAATGGGAAAGGAAAAAAACATATCCATTGATTTATTCAACAACATGGAAGACAAAAATATGAAATGAAATCAACATAACATTTATTGAATCTTATTATTTCACTAGTGGCAGTTTTTCCTCAGTCCTAACTACACAATAAACTCAACAGTTCATTTGATTATAATGGAGGGCACCAGATGGAGTCTATAAAGTCTCAATATTGGGCCTCTCTCTTTCCTTCTCACAAGTTAGAGCTTTAGATATTGTTTACATAGAAATAGGAGAATGAGATGAAAAGAAAGGATGAGAACAATGTTGTTGATCCCAACCCCCAAGCCCTAGGATGCAATTGTTCAATTAACTTTTTGGTGAAAATTATGTAGCATGTCGATGTGAATTTGTTCCCTCGTTTTGACTTGAGGTATTATTTATTTCCCTTGGTTCCTACTTTATTTTTACCAACTAATCCTCATTATTAGAATTACTAAACTATTTATCCTGCCATATGCTAATGATGTTGGGAGATTAGGGTTATTTGTGTGTAAAATAAGTTAAAATAGTTAGGCCTCTATTTTTGTCTCTTACTCCTTCTGGAAGTGTCCCCACTTTGAGAAGTTGACCTTGTCTGCTATGAAGTATACAAATATTGATCTTTTATATTGATGGTGTGCTCAGTTACCATGTTTAGTTGTTGTAAGTCATTTTCATTTAATTTCGTTCTACCTCTCAAATTTTGAAATGCCTTATCTAGCTCAGTTTTCTCAGTGAAATAGATGGGAGGTAGGATTCAAAAGAATATTTGTGTTAGGGTCCATCATGAGATGGGCCACTGAACCTGCTCCATTATTTCTTATTTTTTTAGCACAACCTATTGATCAAACACGACTGACAATTCCCACTTAGTTTCTTTCATTATTTCATCATAACACTATAGACTGTGTAAAAAGAACTAATCATCCCAAGGGGAGGGTATCATACATAACTATATGTATACCATGGAATTCATGAAGATAGTGATTCAATACCCTGTGGCCTTAGCTTTCTAATTTATAGTTCTCCAATCCCACAACTTGGTTTCACAAGTGTTAGCATCCATCTGTTGGATTACTGAGAGGGGGGTGAATAAGTAATAGAGCAATTTAATCCTTTTTCACCATAAAATGCAAGTGTTATATCAATGCAGAATTATCATCCAATAGTTGCAGAGTAAATAAATAATGAACAAATGAGAAATCACACACATACACAATACACCAGTGTTTTACATGGAAACCCAAAGCGAGAGAAAACCACGAAATGTTTTTTCTTATATGTCTTTAAGAATTACATTCATTGGAAGCACCAACTTCCTTTGTTTTCTAGCTGCAACTAGAAGGAGGCTCCAACCCCTTAGTTTCTCAGGCTACAACCTGAAGGATGCTCCAACTCTCCAATTCTCTGGCTACAACTAGAAGGAGGCTATAACCCCCTATGTTCTCCTGCTACAAATGGAAGGTGGCTACAACCACCTTTCCTTGCCCTGTCCAACTGCCCTAATGTAGAATTAGAATGATGGAACCACTGTCACACTATCATTGTAAGATATACTATTGTAAACCTGTACCAATCAACCTGTAATCAACCTGTACCATAAACAAGTGCATCAACCATGCACCAACCTGTACCAAAAAACCTATAATCATCTTGTACCATAAACACGTGCATCAACCATACACCAACTTGTACCTCAACATGTACCATAAACGAGTGCATCAACCATGCATCAATTGCACATCAACTATGACTCATCAATATGTACCAACATCATCAACTATACTCCTCATGTATGTGCCAACTCATCAACTACTTGTCTCAACCATGTACCCAACATATACCTCAACCATATACCAAAGACATACACCAAAATAACCATCAAAAATTCATCACTCTATCCATAAACCAAATACCATAAACCCTTACATCAAACCATGTGCCACAACCTCACTGTTATGTAGCATCAAGTTAAACCAACAACTTCAACAACAAATCACAACCAAAAGACCAATACCCATATGCCAAATACCAACAACAAAATACCAACTGTATCCCTCAACAAATCTGATATATGCAACAATATTGAACATCCAATACCATCTCAAGAGCTAAAACCTAGCTCACAAAACATACCTCAAAAAAGATGTGCAATATCTCTCATAAATAGACCCCAACCATGTTGCCGCAATTTTTCTACCACACTTTTTCTGTTGCGATTTTTCTGTCGTGATTTTTCTGCCGCACTTTTTCTTCCGCAATTTTTCTGCCGCAATTTTTCTATCGCACTTTTTCTGCTATGATTTTTTTGCCGCAATTTTTCTACCATGATTTTTCTGTCGCACTTTTTCTACTGCACTTTTTCTGATGCATTTTTCCTGTCGTACTTTCTTGCCGCACTTTTCTCTATCAATAATACCTGCCAAAATAACCTTTCACAAAATAGATATTCAATGATATTCAATATATTCAAGTGTGATTAAATGAGAGAGCCTTGCCTCTTATTTATAGTTTCATGTAGCATCCCACTTTCCTTATTTTAGGGATCTCTCCATTAACTTTATTAATTAAATAATTTATTTTGCAAACACTTTGAATATTTTGACCTTTTGGGGCTTCTAGATGACTCATGAGGGTTCTCTAACTTCACATGGCCATAACTCTCTAACCGTGAGGAGTTATGTGACGTTCCACATACCACTGGAAATGGAATGACATGTATTATCCATCTAGAGTAGTCTTACCTGCAAATATATCAAAACTCATACCATTATCCATAAAACAAACTTGGGTCCATTACCCAAACCTTTGTGCTACCGGAATTTGATATCATACTTTCTTCAAGGGTTGACATCAATGACAACCAACCCAATTAATCAACACCATCGACACTATGGTCCTATAAGTAATCACCAATAATTACAAAGTCTAATTAAGAATAGATTTCATGACCTTTTTTACCTATTCTACAATGTGGTCCCTATTTATCACCTCCTCCCATGTTTCATCCAAGTATTGTCTCATCTGTCGATGTAGCTCATCAAATTTGAGGTGGAACTCCAACTTTTTTTTGAGTTGTGGCATGTCCTTCATAATAAGGTCCCACATGGAAGCTGTGATTCCATAGATCTTGGTGATGAAATCTACCTCCTCTAAGGATTTTTCATACCTTTCTTTCCACATGTCAAGTTCACTTTTGATGGCAACAAATTCATATTTTTGCTCAACTATTTTTTTTTTGTTTCTTCCATATTTTGGCCTTACTTATTCAAGTCTTCTTTTGTTTTCTCTACCACAATCTGCAAAACATTGGTTACGTACTCAATTCCTTGATACTTATCCTTTCATTGCTCCACCTCCTTAGTCAATTATTCTATTAGGTGTTCCAATTTATTGGTATTTGGATCCCCATTCATAGTATGCATGAGAGTTGGAGGAACTTTCCTATGTTTTTCTTGTCTAATTTTGAATTCTAGAGTGGAAATTTCTTCTTTTGCCTCATCTAATTGCGTCCTTGATGAGGATATTTTTCCCTTGTCTTATTCCAAATATGTTATTATTTCCTCTAGAATTGTCTTCATGGAGTGAAAAGCATCATTATTTCTATTCAAAAAGTCAACTTCTCCCTCCAATTGTTGCTTTTCCAATAACAATTTATGCATTATTGGGAGTGCTAATGTTGTTATAGTTCCTTCCAAGGCTCTAATTTGCTCATGCTTTTATTTCAAATGTGAAAATCCTCGTTATTTGTTTGGGGATATTTTCCTAAGGAGACAATATTTTCCACTAGTACCTCATTTTATGCCTCTAAGGCCCTCTAACCTCAACTCCACACTAGGCCTAACAATTATGGGCTCAAAATTGGTCAGGGTGAGCTCACCCATGAGGCCATCATATAGGGGGGAAAACCTAGGCTACACAAGTGGATCAACATGCTCCAAGGTTGAGAGGGATCACTTATTATTTATCCTCTTGTATTTTTCTTCTTTGATGATGTCATAAGGATCCATGAATTCTAGGGGAAGAATGTTCTCAAATAAAGGAATGGAGGAATTGGTCCCTTGAGAAGTCACAACACCATGTGTGCTAGGAATTCCTCTTGGTATAAATACAATAAGAAACTTTCAAAACTTAGATGGACTGGGGGTGAACTAAGTGGTTGAACTCATCCGGGAAAAACCTATAACTACCTATGTAAAGCTTATCTTTGGGAGATTCTTAGATTTCCCCTCTACTTCATAATCCCCAATTTTTGTCTTATTTGCTTGTGATTCTACTATATTTTTCTCATCTTCCCTCTTCCTCTTATTATCCCCCTTGGTATTCTCTATTCCCATATCCTTTTACTCTCTTGTTGATTTTATTTCAACTTATCCTTTTATCTTCCCTATTACCCTTGCTACTGCAACTTGGTTTTTTCTATTTCATCAATTTATTTTCTTTTGTTGTAGTTATGGCTTCTCTTTCTTCATCCAGTTTTTGTGATAGGTCCCTATTGAATTTATTCTGATATTTTATGTCTCCTTCAAACATATTCATTTATTCTTCATTGATTTCATCATGTTTATCCCCTATAGTTGTATCATTTGGAGCATCTCATATTGGGATCTGTTATTCTAAGGGGAGATTTGTCTGATGGTTTGTTTCTTATCCTACTCTTGATATCCTTTTCTATCCCTATCCTAATGGCACAAATGTAGATTGCAATTTTATCTTCTTAGTATATGGAGTTACAATATTGGCCACTAATCCCAATCTCTTTGGCCTCTCAACCTTGGGTAATTTATCAATGGGACCCTGTTCATATTTTCTCATTCCACTAGTGTCCTTAATGATCGTGGAGGTGAGCATATGGAAATATTTATGATATACTTGCCTATATAGTGGGATAGTTGTTGTTGTGGTCGAGCTATGCTGACTCTACTCATCATATTTCATTTCTTCTACCCATATTTTATGGATATATGTGCCTTCCTCATCATTAACATTAATATGCACCTTATCATAAATATTAGAGAATATTTGATCTCCAAGCAACTCACCATAAGGAGTCCTTTCTACCTTAAAAAATAATATCATCCTCCACTAGGCCCCCATCTTCCTCTTGTCAAAATTTTCTTACACCATCTCTTTCCTTCTTTCCTTAGTTAATACCTTGAATTCCACATCCTCAGATGTGACCACCACATTGTTAGCCTTGTATAAAGTGAAATATTTTGTGACATCAAGTTGGTCAAGAAGCAGAGGAGGGAAAACCTATTCCATTACCTTGTTGGGATAATCTTGTGCTTCCATGATATTTTTCACCTACATCTGGGAATGTTAGTTTGCTAGTTTTTCCTTTGTACACTTGTGTTCATGGTCATTAGGTCCATGCCTTACATTCCCCTTCAATCCTAATATCACATAGTGAGGGTCATACTTCCATTTCTTATCCAAGGGAAATTCCATTCCTTCCAATATCTTCTCTACTTCTTTCGCACCTTTGTGAATGGAGAAAGCATAACCTCCAAATGCGATGAAGTATGTTATATGGATTTTTATTTTTGAATTTGTGAATCATACCTCATATACATGCAGGAGCTTCTTGACATGCTCCAAAATAAAAACCCTTGATTTATGGAGTTTAAGAAACCCGTAGGGAGCCATCTATAAACCATACAATATGATAATGGTATACTTATATGCCAAGAACCCATCCCCCATTATGTGATGAGAAATTGTGTATAGATATAATTTAATTTCATCATGCATTATTGCTAGTTCTTTTCCAGTGATGATAGAGAATGTGCATCCATGAACTTGTTTATGTAATATAGAGAATTGTCTTATTCCTTCTTCCCAACCCATGGGACCCAATTGATACACTTGGTGGGTTGGTCCTCTTTTTGAAATTGTTTCCTCGGGTGGGATAATGAGCCACTTTGATAATAAATAAACAAATAGACAAGGTATGGGTTGTAATTAAATATTTTCTCAGGTATTAAATTGACAAGTTGTTCTCTCATGTCTTTTTCAATGGCTTCGATATACTAGATGGGTGTAGTTGGGTAAATATGGAATCAATTAATAACGACTAATATGAATCATTGACATTGTAGAAAATATGTAACAAAAGCACTAAATCACAAAGGATTTTTTTTCAAACACTTAGCAAACACAAATTTATGTCTTAAATGAACTCTGATATGTAATCACCCACATTCAACTATAACATAAGAAAAAACACACATTACTAAGTAAATTGCAACATAAAATAACAATGAACAACAGTCACAAAACACATGTGCACACCCAGAATTTTGGCAACCAGCCAGGGAAAACCCCAGTTTGGGGAAACCCATCAAGATAGATTTATTGTAGCTTTAGGAAGTTCAAAAGTTACAACAATAATGCATTTGGTAGCAAGAAAAAACTTACATACACCCAAATTGTCCCACAAAATGTTTCCTAGAAACTCATGCCCAAAAGTCTGTACAATTGTATGACCCTGCTAAGAATCAACACCTCGAAATGAATGCCAACCTGTTGTTGTACATTATGTTTTGTATGTTCGTCCTCTAGTAGAAAAAACCACAAGTTTCCTCGAAAATTTTGCCACAAATGCTCTGATTTCCATGCCCACTTCCTTGTTGTACATACTATATGGATCGATATAGTACGACCTATCACTCAACAATAAACTTCAACAACTCTAACCATAAATTTCTCCTCTGGATTTATGCCCAATCTATATTGAAAATCGTGCCAAATTTGTTGCATTCACTTTCTTCCTAGCTCTCTCTCAAATATCTCTTGACTTGTCTTGCAAACTACCCTAGGATTACTCTTATAACTGAAAATGAATTTTCACCTTACCCATCCCTAAATCCAATGTCCAAGATCTATTCTTTCCTTTACAATATCAAGGGACATGATTCATTCCCTCCAAAACGCATCACTTACATTTACTAAAGTAATTTTCCACTTTATGACATAAATGCACTTTATTACATAAAGTCACTTTAATAAAATATTAGAAGGTCAGTTTTACAAAAAGTCACTCTATTACAAATTTATAAAATGCCTATTACAAAGTCAAGTTCTTATTAGTGCAAATGCAAGGTCACTTCCGCATACAAGACAAAACATGTGGAGTACATCCTAAGCTATAAAAGATAACACTCCCTCTTAGCGAGGGAGGTACTCATTGCCATCACCATCACCTGGTCCTTTCCTCAAATCCATCACATTGTTCCCAGTAGGATCTCCCTCTAAAGTTGGAGCCAACCTCAACACCTACACTGAACCTGAACCTAAAGACCTCCTCTTGGAAACCACTTTGAACCCTGAGCTCCTTGGAGAATCCACTCTCCCACCCTGATCTTTTTTCCACTCACACCAGATGAGCCTCTTGTCAGTGCTCAAAACAAAATCCCTCTCTTCCCTTGGATTTCAATACTAAATCCTTGGGCCCACTACAATCTCAGGAGCCTCATGCTCCTCATCCGAATTTGAATCTACAATTGTAGGTTCTCCTCGCACAACATACAACCTATTAACCTGATCACCAATCAATTATGGCTCAACTGGATCCACTCCCTCTCTATAGATAAAGACATGTCCACTCTTGAACAATCTCGTGTATCTCACATCTTCTAAGGCTGACACCATGACCAGTTTAACCCTCATCCCTGCAACAAACAAAACTCCATCAACCACTAGGAATTCTACAAACTCGAGATGGAATCTGACCCTTCCAAATCCATATATTTCTTGTGTCATTCCCCCTTCACTTTCAAATATCCGAGCTGGACCTGTCTCTGTGATACTGAGGAATATACGTCATATTCCTATCATATGACATGAGGCTCCACTTTCAATGATCCATCTATTTTCACTCACAAATCTAGTACTCCTGACACTTCACACGAGAGTGAACAATGAAAATTCCCTCTCAAAATTTTCTGCAAATTATTCTACTTTTGGTATTGTCATTACAATTGGTCCCTCCTCCTTCTTCTTCTTCCTCTATGGACACTGGGTTGCAAGGTGGCCATACTAGTTGTTGATGAAACATATGACTTTTCTCAAGTCTTTCATGGAACTTCCCTGCTTCTTACTTTTACTCTTTATCGCAAGAGCAACATTCTCTTCATCGGCTCCAGTTCCCTTTTTTCCACTGCTCGAAGATCCTTCCTAGATCTCCTCCTAAGTGAAATCATCCCATAGTCTTCTCTAGTATGGAAGATGTCCCCGACCCACCACACACTTCACGAAGAGTTCCCATTCCTTGGTGAAGCCTTTCAAGGATATCCTCACCAATTCTGAATTTGAGATGACCTCCCCAATTGTAGCCAACTCATATTCCACATGCGCTACCCAGGTAAGATAAGATGCCACACACTCACCCTTATCCATCTTAGTATCATGCATTTTTTCCTTTAAGGCCATCTTCTAGTTTTCATTCTTCGTCTCATACAATTTTTTCAGTGTCTCCCACATATCATAAGTTTTCTTCTTCTCATCTAAGTGTGGGATAAGCGATTCCTTCACTCCATCCAAAATAATCCTCTGATATTTGTCTTCCTTTCGCTCATGAACATCCAAAGCAATAGGGTATTCTATTGTAACAACTACTATAGACCTGAAAAAGCTCCAAATATTTTTTTCCCTGAGAATAATTGACATTTTGATTTTCCATTGCAAGTAATTGGAAATCCCTTCCAACCAATCCTCATATTTGATGCAAGCAACCATCTTCTTATCAATTTTCCAATAGAAAAAAAACAACCAAGTTTCCCCCTTAAAATCCTTGCCAAAATAACACTTCTCATTGCAACTCAAAGCACATACTCTGATACCATGTAGAAAATCAATAACAAAAGAACTAACTCACATAGGAATTTTGTCAAACACTTAGAAAACACATATTTCTGTCTTAAATGAACTATGATATGTAATCCCCCAGATTCATCTATGTCATAAGTAGAAACACACATTACTAAGTAAATTGCAGTGGAAAATAACAATGAACAATTGTCACAAAACACATATCCACACCCATAATTTTGGCAACCAACTAGGGAAAACCCCAGTTTGAGGAAACCCACCAAGAGAGATTTACTGTAGCTTCAGGAAGTTCAAAATTTACAACAATAGTACATTTGGTAGCAAGAGAACACTTACAAAAACCCAAACTGTCCCATAAAATTCTACCTAGAAATCTGTGCCCAAAAGTCTGTATAGTTGTACGGCCCTACTGAGAATCAACAGCTCAAAATGCATGCCAACCTGCTATTATATGGTATGTTCTATACGGTCATTCTCCAACAGCAAAAATGCACAAGCTACCTCGAAAAATATGCCACAAATGCATCGATTTTTGTTCCCACTTCCCTACTATTTTGCATGTATAAATATGTACAGTATGACCTCTCACTCAGCAATAAAATTCCACAAATCTAACCAGAAATTCCCCCTTGGGATTTGTGCCCAATATCTCTTGGAAATTGTGCCAAATATGTTGCATTCACTTTCTTCCTATCTCTCTCTCAAATCTCTCTTGACTTGTCTTGAACACTACCCTAGGATTACTCTTATAACTAAAAATGACTTTTCACCTTCCCCATCCCTAAATCCAATGGCCAATATCTAATCTTTCCTTTAAAACATCAAGGGACATGATTCATTCCCTCCAAAACAAATTACTTACATTTAATGAAGTAATTTTCCAGTGTATGACATAAAGTCACTTTAATAAAATATTAGAAGGTCACTTTTACAAAAATTGACTTTAGTAAAAGAGTCACTTTATTACAACTTTATAAAACATCTATTACAAAGTCAAGTGCCTAGTAGTGAAAATGCAAGGTCACTTCCGCATACAAGACAAAACATACATAGTACCTCTTGAGCTATAAAAGCTAACAGACATTAGAGTTGTTATATTTTCCAAAGATGATGGTGAATAAGGATACAAACTCTTGAATCCAAGGATACAATTGTTTTGTTTTATAAGGTAGGGATGAGTCTAAGACACAACTTTACATAGGTAGTAGTTTGGTAGGCTTTCTCTTTCTCTATTATATAGCTAGGATCATATACATTTCCCTACATTCTTCCATGGGTATGACCTCTAAGCCTACGGAGGTTCCCAAAATAGTAGAGAAGGTTTGGTTCTGATAGAAAACAATTCATATTGGCCATTGAAGGTGAGGAAAACAGATGAACCAGTGTTAGAATTTTGTGTGAATATTTCAAATTCAGGGAATGGATAAGTTTCAGGAACTACATGTTGTGTAAGGCTAGAGCACTAGTGAGAATTCCAATCTCGATTATTCAATAATTTATTGTAATAGGGGACGATAAGTTTTCTATGGTTCAGTAAGTTTAGGATAAGAAAATATACTTGGGATAGACCATCAACAAAGTAAAGGACTGAAATCAATTCCTGATTGTGAAAGTGAAATCCTTAGAAGTTGGAAAAAGTGTTATTGGAAATAAAACTATTTTTTTTAGGAAAAAACCCACAAGTACCTATAGAATTTGTCTCTATCCTCAAGTAGGAATGGGAAAGGACCAAGCTCTAGAGAGAAATCACACTATGCCAACATTCCCACTAGTACAACACATAATAGTTTTAAAGAAAAAGTTGATGGATGAGGTCAATTATCTAAGTAATGAGAATGTTTTTCTCAATTCAAAAAATCAATCCCTTGAAGAAACAATAGAATTTTGTAAGCTATGCAACATAAGGCCATTGAAATGAGAATTCAACTATATGAGGAAAGGGAACAAATCAAAACCTTTCATTTTGAAGTAATAGAATCATGGATGGAAAAATAATTCCCCTCTCACATTGTGACTCCTGGAATAGAATATGTTGACACACCTCAAATCCAAAAAACAATTGAGGAGCTCCTTAAGGAATTTCAAGATTGGAAAATGAAACATCAATATGGCTTATTCAAAGCAAATAGAAAATGGAAATTGGATGATAAAAGGAAGGAAGACTTGAAGAAGCAAGGGTAAAAGATAGAAGAAGCTCATAAAAAAGTTACATGAGAAAAGGGTTGAAGTGGCAGGAATTAAGGAGGAAAACGAGACTTGGAAAGTATGTTATGAAGAAGCCCCTAATGAGGTTAAATTTCAAGCAACAATGAAAGCATCAAGAGCATGATCTAGGGTTATGTATTTGAAATTACCCCTAAAATTAGAGATCACTTGTAGTTCTACTAAGAATTTGATGATCTACATAGGCAGGTAAAAACGTATTTAAGTGGCAATCAAAAGGAGGTGGAACACAAGGATTCAATAGGAAAAGAAGTGGTTAAGGTCATAGATAGAATTATATCCCAAACCATCGGACTATTGGGGATCAAGGATATAAATTTCATGTCAATGAATGTCAATCCCTTCACTACCAAGATACAAAGTTGTAGGATTAGAAATAGGAGGGTTGTATAGGATAAACCCACATCATAGAATTCATGTGTGAAATGGCCTCCTATTCCCATGGGACAATAAGTTAACCTTCCTGATCCGTAGGATCTTTTAAATGACTATGGTTGAGTTTTAATTTTCCATGCGTTAATTAACCATTTGAGAAACTTAGTGAAAGAATGAGGAAAGAAGAGGAATTATAACAGCCATATACACATTTGCAGATTTGAAATGAAGGAATAAACAATAAGCCATAACACGCAGATTGATAACGGAGTTCGGCACAACTTTGCCTACGTCTCCGGGCCTTTGTCTCTGTGGGGGAGGCTTCTTTATTTCTGTTCAAATAATAAAAATTACATCGCTGCAATGCCAAATGGCTACAAGACTGATTTGGTCATGTTCCTCCAGATCTCAAGAACCCTGCAAAGAAAATGGCACGCAAAACGGACGTCCAGAGCTCCCAGAAATGGTCCGACAACGTCTCCTCCTCAAAAGCTTCTCTGCATCAAACTAACTTTGGCTTGGATTTTCTTCAGCATAACTTTGCTCTGACTGCCCTCTAATGGCCTCAAACAGGCCTATTTTATATATCCTTGAAGTTGGTTTCTCATCTCCAACTTCCTCCAAGAATTTGGCCTCCAAAAATGACCAATATCCCCCAAAAATGGAGAGAATAAACTAAAAATAGGCATAATTATAATAAAAAACAAAATTTAGGCATAAAAAACCCACTGCATGATGTTTTATTGGGCGCTATCCCCTTTATCCATGCGTGCTCCTTTATTCTTGGTCGCATGGGGGCCATGTGGCCGAGCGCTATGCGCTGGCCCCCCTCTTTGCGCCCCAACCCCGGGTTCTTTGGCACATGCATAGGGACACGGGCTTAAGTTGTAACCGTGCGCATTTGTTGGTGGTAGAGTCCGGTCCTGTGGCAGGTATATAGGACCACGGGCCAACCGTTGTGTAACCGCGCACATTTCATTGCCCGAGCTTTGTTATATGAAAGGGTTATATGGTGTATGTCGCGCCGAGGGTTGGGGCTAAGCCTCGACCCTTCCCCCCTGCCGTATAAACATACATTTAAATTTAAATACAACTTTTGCGATATGTATAACAAGGTCTACCATGGGGGTGGGCGGTTAGCCCAGCCCCGCCGGTCCACTGCCCACCGGGAGGTCGCAGGTTCGACCCCCGACCATGCCAAATTTTACAAAACCAATAACCAATCATACGGTGCCATGTGGCATCCCGTGACTGGGCCATGTGGCACCTTAAAAACCAACCATAACTTGACATGTGTCATTTTTTGATTGGCCCATGTGCCTGCCACATCAACTGCCGCATCATCTGTCGTACTGCCCGGTCAGCCTGCCACGTCACCCATGCCACATGTCACCCTTTTAGTGGTGACACGTGTCACCTTCGGATACGTCCAATCGTACACCAAATCGACCAAATCTGTATGCCATGTGTCATTCCCTGGAGTCACCATGTGTCGTTGTATGGACCTGCCATGTGTCATTGTACGGACCTGCCACGTCAGCATCCGTACAGACTGTACGGACTGCACAGTCAAATGTTTTTTTTGTCTGTTTGACTTTTCGGACAGAACGCAATATCTTCTCTATACGGAGCCCGTTTGACAAAGTAAATATACCACCGGAATTAGGAAGATGAGACAGATGCAATGGCACAGGTTTCGTCGCATTCCGAGCACTTTCATTTTTGAGCATTTTTCAAGCCCTATCAGGCTTCTGGATCCGATTTCGAATCACTTCCATTCTCCAAAAATATACACTAAGTTATTAAAAACAACAAAGGTTGGGCTCTCAAGTGTGATGTACAAAGGAATTATTCCTTTGACTCTAAAGGTTTTCAAACAATTGCATCACTCTATTTCTAGTTGGACACTCATGAAGTGCCTCTTATAATCCCTAACACCCACAGATCATATATATATAATATGAATCTAGATGAAACTTTCACGATCATTTTAAAAAATGGGAAAATGATCAGTGACGAGGGACAATCACAACTCAATATTGTTTATGACTATGCCACTAGAAACCCACAATAATATGTATTATAGGATGTACACCCTTTATCTCAAGTAATGCCAAGAAAGTGAGCCCCATCTGGGATACCAACACCACTCACTTCATCACAAATGATACCACCATCCCAAATTTCAAAGGGAAGTGGTTCTAAAAGAGGAAGGGTACAAAAACAATAAGCAACCATTTTTGGTTATGTTTCTCACATGTATCTTATTTTTGTAGCATTAAGGGGGAGTGGTTATTCTAATTAGATTTTATGCCCCTCAGAGAATGATAATTAGTTAGCATAACAAACAACTCAATTGATTCGATAAGAAGGATCCTCAACATCATGAAAATCATCAGGAAATTACATACCTAGGCTACTAGAATTTTGAGAGAGTAAAGCCCATTCATTGTATATTTTTTGTTGACTCTATGCTAGGAGGATTAGTCACATTGAATCCATGTTCTTCTCCACTCACATTCTCTTTATCTCTATACATATATTTATAAGTTCTATATTTTGGGAAGGAATAAATAGATTCCCAAGACTAATATTTTATAGTCCACATCTAATGCCCACATTATAATATAAAGAATTGTTGAATTTATTTTGTAATTAGTACCAAGTCACATTGCCACTAGTGAAATAATAGATTTTAAGCAAGTTGTGATAACGTTGTTCCATTTTCTATCTTATTCTATTGTTAAATGAAAAAATCAATCTATGTTTGTGTACATTCCCATTTTATTTTTTCTCGTGGATACGTTAAGTGAGAAATTAGTGTTTAACCTCCTCTTATGATGCATGTTCATGTTCTTTTACATCATGTCTTCTAAATATGGAAACATGATTAAGGCACCCTTATGAATTGGTTTAATAAAGTTTGTGTTTAGAAATCTCTAGTAATTTTTCTCTTTCACTACATATAATACAAGCAAAATCCTCAAATTTGTAGTGACTATTTCCAAGCACCATGTAGTTTTTGTTACAAATCTAGTTGGAACTTCATATATAAGATTTTTCTTGCATGACAGGTGATATAAATAAACTTCCCCACCCCCCCCACAACATGAGAATTGGCTTGAAGGCCTAAAGTGGCACATAAAGGTGCTCCTGCATATTATGCCTCAGCATTTGGTCTTTTTGATAGAGGGGACAACTTAGGGGATAATAAGGAAAACTTGGGCCTTTTGTTGCAAGTATCCTTTAAGAAATCAACAACTCCATTCCCCTTCCTTCCTTGGTTTCTTCGTCAATGAATGATTCCCCTTACATAGTTTTCTTGGCTAGGGTTTAATTCAAGATGACTTCTCCCCAGTTAGGACTAATAATTGTGTCATTTCCTTTTAGTTTCCTCCCTAAGGAAATGGATTTGTTTATTTCATTATGTACCCTATAGATGCAAGGTCAATTCAATCTCTCTAGAAGAAGCTCATAAAAAGTTATATGAGAAAAGGGATGAAGTGGCAGGAATTAAGGAGGAAAAGGAGACCTGAAAAGTATGTTATGAAGAAGCCCCTAAGGAGGTTAAATTTCAAGCAACAATGAAAGCAATCAAAAGCATGATCTAGGGTTATGTATTTGACAATACCCCTAAAATTATAGATCACTTGTAGTTCTACTGATAATTTGATGGTCTACATAGGCAGGTAAAAAAATATTTAAGTGACAATCAAAAGGAGGTGGAACACATGGATTCAATAGGAAAGGAAGTGGTTAAGGTCCTAGATAGAATTATATCCCAAACCATGGGACTATTGGGTATCAAAAATATAACTTTCATGTCAATGGATGTCAATCCCTTCACTACCAAGATAAAAAGTTGTAGGATTAGAAATAGGAGGGTTGTAGAGGAAAAAACCCACATCATATAATTCATGGGTGAAATAGCCTCCTATGCCCATGAGACAATAAGTTAACCTCGCATTCTCCAAAAATCTACACTAAGTTATTAAAAACAAAAAAGGTTGGGCTCTCAAGTGTGATGTACAAAGGAATTATTCCTTTGACTCTAAAGGTTTTCAAACAATTACATCACTCTATTGCTAGTTGGTCACTCATGAAGTGCCTCTTCTGCTCCCTAACCCCCACATATCATATATATAAGATGGATCTAGATGAAACTTTCACAATTTTAAAAAATGGGAAAATGATCAATGATGAGGGACAATGACAACTCAATATGGTTTATGACTATGCCACTAGAACCCAACAATAATATGTATTATAGGATGCACACCCTTTATCTCAAGTAATGACAAGAAAGTAAGTCCCATCTGGGATACTAAAACCACTCACTTCATCACAAATGATACCACCATCCAAAATGTCAAAGGTAAGTGGTTCTAAAAGAGGAAGGGTACAAAAAAAATAAGCAACCATTTTCAGTTATGTTTCTCACATGTATCTTATTTTTGTAGCATTAAGGGGGATTGGTTCTTCTAATTAGATTTTATGCCCCTCAGAGGATGAGAATTAGTTAGCATAAAAAACAACTCAACTGATTCGATAAGAAGGAGCCTGAACATCATGAAAATCATCAGGAAATTACATGCCTAGGCTACTAGAATTTTGAGAGAGTAAAGACCATTCATTGTATAATTTTTGTTGACTCTGTTAGCACTCTGTAAATCTGTTTGGGTGATAAACAGACAACAAAGATAACTGTTTCAACCAACTTTGAAGCTTGAAACTAGCCTTTTGGACCTGGAGAGGGCTCTCTCGGTGATCTAGGTGATTATCGGTGGCCACCCACCTTTTCCAACTGGCTCAAAACAATTTTTTGGTAATTTTGGTAATTTACTACTTTTAGCAGTTTTTAACTTTTCAGGGACATTTTGAGGCCATAAACGATGTTTTTGGGAAAATGGGGAGAAATACATAAGTTCCTCCTATATTTCCCAAAAAATGAATCTCCTCGACGATACCTTTCCAACGGGCTATCATGCACTTAAAACGAAGATCGTATGCAAACATTACGACCCCGGGAAGTTGATGTACTAACTTACACAAACGGAGCCCACATGAATTTTGGTGCTTCATCTCCTAGGGTTAGGTTTTTGGATGTCTAGGGTTTTTTTCATTCATATTTATTGTAAAAAGGCCTTTAGAGCCTCATTTTAATCATCTTCTTGCGAATGAGCACAACCATCACATCTCTTCTCAGAGATAAGTTATTGTCATTCTGGCGAGTCTTTCACTCTATATTTTTACAGTATTTGTACATTTATTTCATTAATAGAAATTGTGTATTACTGTATATTTTTGTTTATGGTTTCATCTCTAATAGATTCTTGTTATATTATTGGATATCTGCGATATCTATGTGCATTTCTTTATTATATCTCCACTCTCATTTTGTGCCAAAAATAATCTGGATCAGTGGTATCAGAGCAGGTTGTTCTTGATCATTTTTTTTAGTGCATGTCCCAGATGAGGTCCGAGTATAGAAATTTGGGCCTTGAGCTTATCTCTCTTGAGGAAAATTTCTCTATCACACCCAAGAAACCGTTAATGGTGGAAGAGAAGAAAAACAGCGGAGCAGACGATCCTATCAATCTGTTGCTTGAGCAAGCTCTCACGCGACAAAGGGATGAAATGATGGATAATTTTGCCCACATCCTCCAACTCATGTCGATAGAAGTAGGTGCATCTTCATCAAGCGTCCACTTTGGAGGAACCTCGCCTTTCAAGGTATAAGTTAATTTTGATATTCCTGTATTTGAAGGATAGATAGACGTAGAAGCCCTAGACAAATGGTTAAATCTGCTAGAAATTTATTTCTCTGTTCACAATTTTTTCGACAGAGAAAATATCATCTTCACACTCCTTAAATCTCTCCCCCATTTCAAACATTGTTGAGAAACTTACTGGGAGTAGAGTTCCATAGAGGAGTCTGGAATATATGGGGCTGAGCCTACTTGGGATTTTTTTGTGGATGCGGTAAAGGAACAGTATTACCATGTTTTCAACTATGAGGACTAGTACATGAGATGGACCACACTTCAGTAAGAGAGGGGCCAAGCAGTGTCAGAGTTCACCAATACCTTCCATACCCTACACAACAAGCTGGGTATCAAAGAATCTGAGCGACATTTGGTTCTGAAATGCTGCGGAGCTCTACACAGATACATCCAAACTGAAATGGATTTTATAGACATCTCATCACTCGGTGCTGCTTATCGATATGATGTTAAAATTGAGCATAAATTTAAGCACCAGAAAAAATAGGAGTTCGGGTCTGCAAATCCACAGCAACCAAAGTATGAAAAAGACAACCCTAACAAACAATCTCCTGAAAACTAGTCCAAGCCACAGGAAAAAAAGGGTCACAGGAAGAAAAAGAAGGACACCAAAAAATGGTGCGATTTCCAAAAAATCCCCTGGCACAACACTGATGAATGTCGTAAAAAAAGTCATTGGTGGCCAAGATAAAAGACAAGGAGTCGAACCCTGATTCTGAATCTGATTCTGAAAATACTAGTAATAGACAGATCATCGACGCAGACCCCACTGCTATTGTCGCGACCACAAAAATTCAACCAAAAGAACCAACAGATCCAGAAGAGGGGGAGAACCTTTTTTATTCACAGATGTGGGTGACAGGGACCCCACTGCATTTTATTGTTGATAGCGGAAGCCAGAAGAACCTCATCTCAATAGAGGTCGTCAAATAGTTGGGATTGTCGACAACACCACACCCGCAGCCATACAACATCGGGTGGCTCCGCCAAGGATGAGATCTCTATGTTAGCCAACAGTGTTGATTGTCATATGACATCCAACCCTTCAAAGATGAGGTATTATGTGATGTTTCCCCATTGGATGTTTGTGATGTCCTCTTGGGTCAACCATATATGTGGAGATGCCATGTTGTTTATGAGTCTCAACCCCGTAGTGTCATTGCTACTTTGGGGATTCATCTCTATCGAATATCAGAGGTAGTTCCAACTATTTTTACACCTAAATAGTGCCACAAGGTAGTATCTCATACTGCAAAATTTAGGTTCTTCACAATCTATTCAAAAGGGGAACATAAGGACACTACAACCACTACAGCCTCACCCCAAGCACCTTCTATCCAAAAGAAGTAGGTCGACAAGGTTGCAGCAATGCGCAAGGATTCCTTCTGCACATAGGCATCTCATGTAGCCAGACTGGTTAAAAATTTCCAACCCTTCCAACCACATGTTTGTGACAACCTTCAACAAGCTAAGCAGTGCAACTTCTCCAACAAGGCAAGCAACTCATCAAGATGCAGATTTAGCAAATGCTTTTCCCTCTCCCCCGAGCACTCAACGCAATGTATACCATTGTTTCCCAAGGAGGGAGGATTGATCTAGGTGGATATCAGTGGCCACCCATCTTTTTCAACTGGCTCAAAATAATTTTCTGGCAATTTTGGTAATTTACTATTTTTAGCAGTTTTTAACTTCCAGGGCCATTTTGAGGCCCTAAACAACATTTTTGGGAAAATGGGGAGCAATATGAAATTTCCTTCAATATTTCCCCCAAAATGAATCTCCTCTACAATACCTTTCCAACGGGATATCATGCGCCTAGAACAGAAATCGTATGAAAAAGTTACGACCCCGAGAAGTTGATGTACTAACTTACCCAAATGGTGCCCACATGACTTTTGGTGCTTCATCTCCTAGGGTTAGGTTTTTGGATGTCTAGGGTTTTTGGCATTCTTGTTTATTGTAAAAGTTCCTTTAGAGCCTCATTGTAATCATATTCTTGTGAATGAGCACAATCATCACATCTCTTCTTAGAGATAAGTCGCCACCATTATGGCGAGTCTTTCACTCTGTATTTTTATAGTCTCTGTACATTTATTTCATTAATAGAAATATTGTATTATTGTATCTTTGTGTTTATGGTTGCATCTCTGATACATTTATGTTATCTTATTGGATATATGTGATATCTCTGTGCATTTATTTATTATATCTCCACTCTCATTTCATGTCGAAAATAATCCGGATCACTTGGGAAACTCTGTCTCCACGCGGGATATGGCTTTAAAGATGTGGCTAGATTTAACACCTTTGAAATAATGGGTTCTGGTTATATTCGCGCAAGAAATTAAGACTTTGGGCTATGGATTCAATTTGAGAAAAATGATAGAAACAAATGATTCGGTGACTGAACTTGAGAGGGAAACAGTCTTCAGTGCAAAATCATAATATGTGGCGAGGATAAAACACAAGAAGTAACTCGGAGCACCGCTGCGGATGAATTTAGAGTTAACTTTTAGAAGAAAAACATTTTGTCTAAATGGTGTGAACAAGAGGCATTGCACAGTGAATCCATAGGTTTGAAATTTCGTTCTGATTTAGACATAAAAGGATATGAATAAAGAAAACAAGAAGCACATACGCAAGAAAGGGAAACAATGCATCCAACTGCTACAATTAGAATATTTTCATCAAAGCTACAGGACTTTTGCATTAAGTTTCGATCGGAATAAAATTACATACAATAGTTACTGTCTATACTAATTTTTCCAACCAACCTAGCTTACATCGAAAATATCAAATATATAAATTAGGGCATCGCTTGGGCTACCCTACTCTTCTAACTATTATCTCTACAAACTAGGAAATTGATTGTTCTGCATTACAAAAATCTTCGCATGATGTTTTCCAAAAATAGACAACAAATACATCTGGCTACATCATGATTGTTTGTAATATTCCACAAGGATTTGGTTATCGATCAGGTATCATCATGGGAAATGATGTTTCAATGCTTTCCTTCGACCAAATATCTGGGTGAACAAGTGTTTGTCAGAGTCTCGTTGTCTACTGTAACGACTTTGATTTTCTGTCGCATGCTCATTTGTTGGGGGAAGTGTGAATGGCAAGTGGATGTAGACAGTCATGACCATTATTGAAATGGAAAAATGTCTTGGGTGATGTCTCCTTCAAAATTGTCAATATTTTCCTTCTATTTGCGAATACATGAATGAACTCGGCTAATCTTGTTTCTTCTGCTCGCTGGAGAGAGCTACACGGGCTATCTCTTCGGTCGCTTGACCTTCTCTGGAGTGTTTGGCATACCTTTATTCCGACAACCGATGTGATTTGCACAACTGTATCATATCATGCACCTCTCTAAGCTGTCTTTTGAGCCATGTAACGTTCCCTTCACAACCTTGTGTTGTTGATGCTTCTGTGGTCTTTGTCGCCAGTTGTTGTCTCAGCTCCCTGTTTTCTTGGTACAGTTTGACAATGGCTAGATTCGCTTGCTTTAGTTGTTGAGATATCTCTTGATCATTTGTACCCACGGAATTCATCCTCCTTGTTCTTCTCCCACTTTATCAGTTGGTACCTTCCAAAGGCTCCAGGTGGACGACACGCATAAGTAATTGTTCAATGATCGTTCGTGCGCGTGGCTCATCTGAGATTCGATTTTCCCTAGATTCCTTGTTCTTCCTTGGTCTGCCCCTTCTCCAAGGTATCTGTTGTTGGGTAGATAGGGCTTCCACTATCCTTCCTTCCTGCACAGTTCCTCCACTCCAAGTTTTGCGCGGTGTGATGTCGTCGTTCTCGTGGGTAAAGGAAAAATCCCTTTTTTATCCTTGGGGATGCCTGTTGTGAGTGAGAATGAATCCCAATCACTTTGGGGCTTGGGTCTAGCAATCCTTCCACTACATGTACCCTTATTCATTTTATGAGAGATCGCCATGACGCAACCAATATCTATCTTGCGTGTAGTATATCGGGCAGATGCCCAAGATGGAGAATTCAATCGACTTGGGCCTATGAGAAAACTTACAGACATAGCTTGAATCTGATTTTGCGAACAAAATGGGTGTAGAAACTCTGGTATTTATAACAGATCGGGTGGAAGGAAGAATCATGCCAAAGAACATTGAATTCATGGAGACTATATGTTTCGAATCGAATTGCAAATTTTCCATAACACATTCCTACGTGTAAGGTACATGCGATAAGGGTTGCATGGAATATGTGATGTGAACGTCACAATTTTTCATTCCTTCGACCTTCATGATGAACTGATAATAGTTACAGCAAGTTGATGTGACTTCCATTAACTACTTGACTCGACTTGGGGCACGTAGAGACTAACTTTAACATGATCCAACTTTTTGGGAACAACATACCTGTACCATTCACGTATGTTTTGACTTTGACATCCCTTTCCGCTTCCAAGGGCCAACTGACCACTTTCTGACTTCGACCCCTTCATGGCTACGTACCTAACTTCATATGTTTTGACACATGGGCTATAACTCGACTGAAAACCATCTCTAATTGAAAGAAAAATTGCGACGCTAACAGCTGGCTCCAACGAGGATGCTATCCTCCCTGTGAGGTAGCAAAGAACAATAGACCAGGTGACTGACCATTGGGTCTTATTTAGACTCTTCGACACTGCAATATGAAAAACATGATGCAACCTAAACCTATCAACGTAGTTTCTAAAATACTTAGCATAAAACTCAGGGCCTTCACTTCAGGCTTCAATTTTCTGTTGACCTACTGACTTGACACAAAAATAAAATGATTATTTACAATGAAAAATGACTTAAACATAATTTATTTCATCAGATAATGTTTGAGGAACATGTCATTTACAGGCCCCCAACCAACGCACTCCCCATTTAGTTCTTCCAGAAAATAAGCATTATTTCTGCGATGTGCACCGATTTTGAATGGACCCATCCGCATGTTATCGAACTTTCTATGCTTTCCTTTGTCCTCATTTCTCGCGTCCCATCTCAACCCTAGATCACCCAAACAAAAATCCTCTGGCTTGGAATGCTTTTCAAAGGATTTCTTCATCTTTTCCTGGTGGAGTTGTGATCGATTGTACACCTGTTCCCTCATCTATTGTGTGTGAACCAACTAATTTATTCTTCTATGTGCGTCATTTCACTCGACCTCCTTCTCTTGCAACAGTTTTATGAGGGGAAACCCTAGTTTGGTAGGTAAAATTGCATCTGTGTCGTATACAATATGGAAAGGTGATGTTTAGATGGAATTCTTGGTGGTAACCCAATTTTCCCACAGCGCATAGATAATTTGTTTATGCCATGCTTTCTTATTGTCTTGCAGGAGCCTTTTGATGATCCGGGTTTTTTATTCGAGGATTCTGCTAACTCGTTTCCTTGTGGGTAGTACGTCGTAGAATTCCCCAGGGTTATATTGTAATCCTGACAAAACTTTTCCATCCTCTTAGAATTGAATGTGGTCACATTGTCTGTTATGATCCTTATGGGGCATCTAAACCTCGACAATATGTTTGTCTCTAGGAAATGGATGATGATTGTTTCGTTAGCTTACTTCATGAGGATCGCTTCTATCCATTTTGTAAAGTAGTCAGTGGTTGTGAGTATCCATTTGTGTTGCACTGAGGATGGAGGATTTATTTCCCCTATGAAATCCAAACCCCACTGCATGAACGATGCCTCGACTGAGATCGTCTTTAGTGGCAGGGGCTGCATCTTTCTTCTCTCGTCGAAAATATGACATTTGTGGAAACTGGAGACTTCTTTGTACATGTCCATGAAGATTGTAGTCCAATAGTAACCTGCCCTTAGGATTGTTTGTGTGGTGGTTTTCCAGTAATGGTGTCCCTCGCAGTCACCCTTGTGAAATTTTGTTGTGGCTCTCTTCGCATCATTATCCAACAAAAAACTCAACAACAATCCCCCGGGATCTTTCCAGTAGAGTGAGTTTTCCAGGATGCAGAACTTAACCGATTTAAGATTTAGAAATATGGCCTTAGTCTTACTTATGCCCGGAGAGGCTTGGAGATTCTTCAAAATATAGATGATATATGCATACCACGGTGAATCGACGAACTCCTGGGACACCTGTGCAGTTGTTTCTTCTTGAGGACTCTCTGATAGATCGATGATGAAATTTATTCCCACAACGTCACAGTCTGACTGCACCATTAGCTTTGCAAGGCCCTGAACTTTAATTAGTTTTGTAGGCTTGATATCGAGCTCATATTCCAGCATGGCCGCTATCCACTTACCCCTCCTTCCTTCGGGGTCAGGCTAAGTCAGGATATCCTTTACTGAGTTGCTGGGCACATAAGAAATGACGTGGGAATGGAATATGTACGTCTTGAACTCCTTCAAGGCTTTCACTAAATAATATGCTTGTTTTTCCATGATGTCATACCTTAGTGGAGCATCCCGCAACGTCCTGCTGAAATAATCTATAGGCTTCTCGAAGTTTTGTTCTTCTTTCTGTAACAACATGTTGACAATCGTATGCTCTGAGGTGAATGAAAACAAGATGAAATCCTTTGTGAAATATGGACTAGATATCACATGTTCTCTATTCAATTCCACCTTTATATCTTCAAATGACATCTTGGCCTCTGGGTTCCACTTGATTTCATTTCCATTTCTGAGCATGCAGGTGACATGCTTTATAATCTCTGCCAGATTCGGGATGAATCTCCTCAAGAAGTTTACATTTCCCAGAAAGGATTGCACTTCTTTTTTACTACGTGGAGTGTCGACCTTCAAGATTCCTTCGACCCTATTGGGGTCTATATTAATGCCCTCCTTTGAGATAATTTGTCCCAACCGCTTCACTTCTTCCACCCCGAAATTTGATTTCTTCGGATTTAGTGATATGTCGAACCTCCTGAATTTCTGGAAAACTTTCTTCAGATGTTCGAGGTGTTTCTCATCGGAGGCAAAGTATACCATGATTTCATCCAAATAGATCCCAATGAACCTATCCTTTTCATTGGAAAATGCGATGTCCATTGCCCTCTGGAAAGTGTTTCCAACATTCATCAGGCCGAAGGGCATCTTGGTGTAAATGAACATTCCCTATGGAGTTGTGAAAGTTGTTTTTTCTTTGTCGTTTGGGTGGATCGTGATTTGATTATACCCTGAAAAGTTGTCCAGCATGGACATCTTTTGGGACCCCACCACCTTTTGCAGGATATATTCCATTTTGGGAAGAGGGTAGGGATCCTTGAGGGACACTTTGTTTAAATTTTAGAAGTCTACACACAGTCTTATCTTGCCACTCTTCTTCCTTAGGGGAACCAAATTAGCTACCAATTTCGAGAACCGCAAAGAAATGATAATCTTAGCGTCGAAAGTTTCTTTACCTCTTTCTCGATCAATGACAGTAACAAGGGGTTTATCCATCTCAACTTTTGTTTGAAAGGTTTCTGATATTCCTTGAGAGGGATAACATGTTGGATCACTTTAATGTCATATACCTTCGAATCATCATAACTCCATGCGAAAACATCAGGGAAATCCTTCATGAGATTGACGTAGTATTGCTTGACCTCTGGGCTGATCATTTTCGATAATTTGATCATTTTTGGGTTCTCCTCAGTCTCGATGTTGTAGTCTTCCACATCCTCTTTGTTTGCAGTGATGTTGGTATTTTTAGCCACGTCATTTTTGTCAAACAATTTTTCCAGCGGCACTAACCCCTTCAAAATGATGTTATTCTTCAGTTGTATTATGTCCCTTCGTGCGATCTAGTTCTGTAAAGGGTCATCATTACTGCATGAATATACACTCCCATCTTCGTCGCAACAAGATTCATCATCAATGTTTATGTTAGTAAACTCGTCGCTCATCTGAAGAAATCTTTCTACCTGCTTGTCGTCCTCAAACACCTACCAATATTTGATATTATCAGGCACTGTCGACCTGTGTTTGACTTCAATCTCATATTTTTTGGGGGGAAAGATGGGGATTTTAAAAATCGAGGTTGAGGTGGCCAACACATCGACAATCTAATTTTTCTCCCTTGGGATAACATATATGTCATACTTCGAAAATTCCTCGAGGAGGTCCAGCGCCAATTTCTTGTACGCTCTTAGCCTAGGGTGCTTTGTCTGATATATAACTTTAACCTAGTTTGTGACCAGTTCAGAGTCTTCGCACACTAATATCCTCTTTGCACATAATTCTTTCAACACCTTCAGGCCCAAAATCAATGTCTCATACTCGGCCATGTTGTTTGTGCATTTGAACGCGAGCTTGTATGAGCACATTTTTGTGCCCATTTCAGGGGGGATTACTCATACGTTGACCCCAACCCCTTGTTTGTTGACCGTGCTGTCAAAACTCAAGTCCATATCCCATTTTTTGCATGGTCCTTCGAGTCGGCGCACTCTGCTACTTTCTGTGTGGTTTCCTCATGGGATGTCATGATAGTTTTCGACTCTTCTTCTTCAAAACTCAGGTCATTGTAGAATATATAAGAACCAACCTCAATGTCGATGGATTATATGGGATGGTTATTTGGCTACGTTTTTCTGCTCACCATGTACTTCAACAACACTTCTCTATACAATCATCTGTCCTGGCCAAATATAGGAATGGTGGCATATGACATGTCCATTTGCAGGGTCCCTTTTAACTTCGCAGCCCACGATCTGGAAAATAGCATGCCAAACTTAGGGGGTATATATGCCACATCCACGTCCATCACCATGTTCTTCGAAGGAATCTAGGCCAATGACATGACCAAGTCTTTGATGAGGCCCAAACACTTGACTTTCCTCGAGTCAAAAGAGAAAAGGTCCTTATAAGGCCTGGTGACGTCTAGACCCAATTCATCCATGATCACCTTTGGCATGAGGTTGTACGATGCACCTAAATCCAGCATGGCGTTATGAAAGGTCATGTCATGGACCTTTAGACTGACATAGAATGGAGGGACGTCCTCAATATCACTTGTCTCTTCAACACGTGGACCAAATAGGATAGCGGGGTGATCATCTTGGACATTCAAAGTGTTGGGGGTCCCTCCCATTTTCATCATTTTAATAATTTTCTCCTGGTATTCACCCTCTCTAATAATTTTGTTGAAAGGGACAGAGATTTTGATTTTATCCATTTCATACTCAAAGTTAAAGGGAGGACATACTTTCTCTACCTCTTTTCCACCCACTTCTTGGCTTTCTTCCGGAATTTTCTTCAGGGCCTCCTCATTCAACTTTGACTTCTCTATCGCATCCTTGTTTGTGTTGTCTAGCCTCGGTCGACTTGTGGAAGGGGTGTCCTCCAGAGGTTTCCTTACGGTATTAGTCTGTTGAGGCTCGGTAGGCACTTCCTTGTTCCTGAGGTTATATTTCTTCTGAAACTGCATGACAGCATTTTGATAACCCTTTCTGAACTCTTTCGTTTCGTAGGATAGCACATCATCAGTTTCCCCAATCCATGCATCGTATGTCTCCAGCATAAAATTGTCATTTCTGCTCATGTATCAATCATGTTCGCTCTTTGTCAAAAACACGTGCGGATTCTTGTCATCGCAACAATGCATTGGGTCTTCGAACATCTGATTGAAGTCTTCATCCACGTAGTTTTTTTGGAATGGAGGCCTTGTCTGTTGGTTTCCTTGATCTCTCTGCTCCCTATGTTCCCTCTATATGATCTGAGGAACCTGACCCCTCCTGAGGGTCTGATTCCTGGGTTGGGGGTCATGCTATTCTTGGGCAGCGGGTCTGTTTCCTACAGACATCTTCTCCATTAGCTTCTCCATGGTTCTCATCATTAAGTCAAATTTGCATTCTACAGATCTCAACGTTGATGGTTGAGCGTCTCCTTGTGGATTCTTATCGCCTCTGTTGAATCTTTGTTTGATCTTCCCCGACGCCATCATATTTACCTCAACTTTGAACACATTTCTCATTATCGCATCTAGGTTTGTTGATATTCTTTCTCTCAACAACAAAGCGAAGTCATTGTCAAAGGAGTCGGCATATTGCAACTGCGCAGCCCCAGGAGGTGGTTGGGCTTCTGCAGAAATTGAGTTATAAACCTTCATGAAACAGGCTGAGAATTCTTGCACCGTCTCCTCCAGTTCCTTCTTCATATTATTGTACTACGTCAACAACTACAAGGGGTTCTTCTTGTCTCCCCATCTATTTATGAAAGAAGTTTCGAACATGGAAAACTCTTGAATACTTGTTGTTCGTAGGGATTTGAACCCCTTCCTCACCTCCCACGCAAAACTTTACATAAACAACCTCATTTTCACGTCAAAATTGTCTACCTCTTCCAGGTCGATGAAATCATTGAACCAATCTAGATCCTTCTATGATGAAACGTTCCCTTCAACATCGTAAAGTTTAATCCTCTAGTTGCAATTCTGGGGAAAATCATGAAGTTAGGCTGGTAGAATGAGGGGGGTGAATCTAGCAGCCATGGATCTAGGAGGTTTTGGGACTTGAGGGATATTATTAGACACTAGGGCTTGAAATCTCTTCTGGTAAAAAACTATCTCGTCCAAGTTGGTTTTTGACTTAGACCTTAATAGGGTTTCCTCAAAGAATGCGTCAAACTCCAGGTCGTCAATGCTTTATGCGTTGTCTTTGGGTAAGGACAGGATTCTGTCCAGGTAATAAAATGGGTCTGGTGCTTTCTCTCTAGTCCTGCGTAGAAATTTCTCGGGGTCATACATAGGATCTGTAGGGTTTGGGTCAAGATTTGCTCTAGTATATATCTTCTTCGGAGCCAGGGTTCCTAAGTTGTGCTACTTAGAGCTACTGGTCTTTTTGACTGGAGTCACCAGGGTAAAGGTTTCATCTGGTACAAATGTTTGTTCCTTTGTTACCCTCAAGGGTCAAAATACAACGTTAGTCATTTTCTCAGGGAAAATCTATTCAATTTTGTTCCCTGACATCGATGCCAGAATGTTAGCACTCTGTAAATATGTTCAGTTGATAAACATACAACAGAGGTAACTGTTTAAACCAACTTTGAGGCCCAAAACTAGCCTTTCAGACCTGGAGAGGGCTCTCTCGAGAGACTCTGTCTCCACACGAGATATGGATTTAAAGCTATGGTTAGATTTAACACCTTTGAAATAATGGGTTCTGGTTATATTGGCACAAGAAAGTAAGACTTTGGGCTATGGAGTCGATTCAAGAAAAATGACAGAAAAAATGACTCGGTAACTAAACTTGAGAGGATAAGGCTAAGATAGCAATATTCTTCAGTGCAAAATCATAATATGCGGTGAGGAGAAAACACAATAAGTAACTCAGAGCACCACTGCGGATGAATTCAAAGTTAACTTTTAGAAGAAAAACGTTTTGTCTAAATGGCGCAAACAAGGGGTGTTGCGCAACAAATCCACAAGTTTGAAATTTCATTCTGATTTAGACAGAAAAGGATATGAATAAAGAAAATAGGAAGCATGTATGCAAGAAAGGGAAACAATACATCCAACTACTACAATTAGAATCTGTTTATTAAAGCTACAAGACTTTTGCATTAAGTTTCGATCGAACTCAAATTACATACAATATTTACTGTCTATACTAATTTTTCCAACCAAGCTGGCTTACATCGAAAAGATCAAATATATAAATGAGGGTGTCGCTTGGGAAACCCTACTCTTCTAACTATTATCTCTACAAACTAGGAAACTGATTGTTTTGCATTACAAAACTCTTCGGATGACGTTTTCCAAAAATAGACAACAAATACATCTAGCTATATATGTCACGGGGATTCGTTTATCGATCAGGCATCGTCATGGGAAATGATGTGTCAATGTTTTCCTTCGACCAGATATCTGGGTGAACAAGTGTTTGTCAGAGTCCCATTGTCTATTGTAACGGCTTTGATTTTATGTCCCGCGCTCATTTGCTGGGGGAAGTGTGCGCGGCAAGTGGTTGTAGATATTCACAACCGTTATTAAAATGGAAAAATGTCTTGGGCAATGTATTTTTCAAAATTGTCAAGATTTTCCTTATGTTTCCAAATACAGGAACGGACTCGGCTAATCTTGTTTCTTCTACTCGTTGGCCAGATCTACATGAGCTATCTCTTCGGTCTCTTCACCTTTTCTAGAGTTTTTGGCATACCTTTCTTCTGAAAGTCGTTTTGCTTCACACAGTTGTACAATCGTATCCTACACCTCTCTGAGCTATCGTTTGAGCCACATCATGTTCCCTTCGCAACCTTGTGCTATTGGGTCTTTGTTGCTAGTTGTTGTCTCAGCTCTCTGTTTTCTTGGTACAGTTCGGCGATGGCTAGATTCACTTGATTTAGCTGTTGAAATGTCTCTTGGTCATTTGTACCCATGGAATCCATCCTCCTCATTCTTCTCCCACTTTTTCAGCTGGTACCTTCCAAAGGCTCCATACAAATGTCACACATAAGTAATTTTTCAGCGATCGATCATGCATGCGGCTCATTTGAGATTCAAGTTTCCCTAGCTTCCTTGTTCTTCCTTGGTCTACCCCTTCTCCGAGGTATCTGTTTTTGGGGAGACAGGGCTTCCACTGTCCTTCCTTCCTATACAGTTCCTTCCACTCCAAGTTCTGTGTGGTGTGATGTCATCGTTCTCGTGGGTAAAGGAAAAATATTTTTTTATCCTTGGGGATGCCTGTTGTGAGTGAGAATGAATCCCAAACACTTTAGGGCTTGGGAATGGAGATCCTGCCACTACATGTACCCTTCTTCATGTTCTGAGAGGTCGCCATGGCGCAATCGGTATCTTTCTTGTGCATAGTATATCGGGCGGATGCCCAAGATGGAAAATTTGATCGACTTGGGCCTACGAGAAAACTTACAGACATAGCCTAAATCTGATTTCACAAAAAAAATGGGTGTAGAACCTATGAGATTTATAACATATCGGGTGGAAGGAAGAATCATGCCAAAGAACATTGAATTCATGGTGACTATATGTTTCGAATCAAATCACAGATTTTCCATAACACATCCCTACTTGTAAGGTACAGGCGATAAGGGATGCATGGCATACATGATGCGAACGCCGTGATTTTTCATTCCTTCGGCCTTCATGATGAACTTATAATATTTATATCACCTGCTGATGCGACCTCCATTAACTACTTGACTCAACCTGGGGCACATAGAGACTAACTTTGATAGGACCCAACTTTCTGGGAACAACATACACGTACCATTCACGCATGTTTTGACTCTGACATCCCTTCCTACTTCCAATAGCCAACCGGCCACTTGCTGACTTCAACCCCTTCATTGCTACATACATGACTTCACATGTTTTGACACATGGGGTATAACTCGACCAAAAACCATCTCTAATTGAAAGAAAAATGGAAGTGCTAACAGACTCTATGCTAGGAGGATTAGTCACATTGAATCCATGTTCTTCTCCACTCACATTCTCTTTATCTCTATAAACATATTTATAAGTTCTATATTTTGGGAAGGAAGCAATATGTTAGATAATCCAAAATACAATTATCATAGTTTATAAAGTTAGAATAAATTGATTATTAATTTAGAATATTAAATTAATAATCTAGAATATTTGATAAATAAATGTAGACTTTTAGAGATACATTATTGTTGTAAAAGATATGACTCTAAAGAGGTGTCGTATCTTAGGCTCTAAATTAAGAGTTTTGTTTTAAGTTTGTTAAGATAGCATTTATTGTAAATGGACACTTGTTTATTTAATAAGTGATCCATATCTTGAGTTTGATAGGACTTTTAGATTATATATATCTCATTGCAAGAGTATTGAGTTGTTGGGATGTAAACTCTTGCAATGTCTCTTATGTAATTTCTTTTCTTATTAATAAAATTGTGTGTCTGAGGACACTTCAGCCATTATTGTGGTATCAAAGTTCCAGTAATGCTGCTGAACTAAAGACGAGATTTGTTGATCTGTAGAAGAGATCTCAGAGTTGCAGTCCAAGGAAAGTCGGTGCATACTCTGCCAGTAAATCGGTCAGTTATTGTTCAATTTTTTTATTTTTTTTTTAAAGGGAAAAGAAATTGTTTTTACTTTAAGTTTTCTGCCATTAATTTCTGTGTAATATCTGTGTAAACGATCAGTTTTCTGCCATTAATTTCTTGTATTATCATATCTTGAAGCTCTGCTTCAGTTGGGTTTTGATCCAAAGAACACATTATTGTCCCTATCTCCTTTGTAGTGATACATTTGTCTCCATTCTTTTAAAACATGCTGAAAGCCTCCTTGAACTCAGAAATCTACTCCTCTGTACTCTTGTTCATCATTTTCACGTAATACAAGCAGATAGACTACCAGAGAAACCAAAAGGGTGATCTGACTGTGTCGCCTGAGATCAAGATCGATCTCACTGTCTCAAAACAGGAGGGCTGACTTCGATCAATCTGTATCTTACTACGACCATTATTGCATTATTGATGATATTTCAATACCAGATTATTATATCCAGATTGTATCCAAAAGAAAAAATCCAGATTATTGTATCCAGATTGTAGTATCCAGATTATTGTGCACGCGAATTACTTCTGTGTGCGCGTGAATTATTTAAGGCACAAATTACTAGATTCGAACCCTGGTCATATTGTATCTCTATGTTATTTTGCAAAAAACACCGATTTGATAAATTCGTCTGCTCTGTCTGTTCGACGACCTTCAAATACTCGACGGGTATCTATGCTTGACTCGGCCAAGTTTCCACGTCTGCTCAGCATTCAAAATTATTGTGTTTGACTAATATTCACATTTGATAAGCAATATGATTTTAGCGATTTTAAAGGAGCAAGTGGGTTAAAACGCAATTGGAGCAATTTCAGTCTTGGGTTAAAACACAATTGGAGCGATTTCAGTCTTAAGATGCTCACTATCTATTAATTCAGGATGCAGTTACCATCATTAACCCAACGATCCGTGTTTCTCAATTAGTTGTGCAGTCTGGTGAATTTAATTGCTGGAGCGTTGTACGTGTGGATCAACTTCGGCTGTAAACAATCCATCTTCTTTAATTTGCTGTGTAAAATCCATGTAAGGTTGGTACAGATCCGTGTTCTACTGGAGGAAAATTAATCAATTAAACAATTAATTCTCAACGTATTGATCGTTGATGTCACGATTTCACTGGTGAAATTGCCACCAAAACACAACATAGTGGAGCACAATTTCACTGTGAAGACATGATACCAAATCGCAAAAGAATGGGCACAAATTTCCTGAGGATTGGCTCCACGATTTAGTAGATATTGAGCCATGAAATTGCTGGCAAAAGGGCCATGAATTCACAGTAGATGAAGGCGCATTTCAATCAGTCATTTCAGATCAGCCATTTCAATCAGATCGGCCACTACCCACTTCAGCAGAAGGAGATTTTCTTTGTCAAGTATAATTTCTATTATCTTGATCTACATTATCTTATTATCTTCTCAAGTTATTTTTTGTAACTCAAAGTCTTTTTACTTTGAGGAGGGGGAAGAATTTCCAGATTGTAAAATTTTGAAAGTTCCTTGGATTTGACTGGAGCCAAGTACAAAGCTCAGTCATTTTTTCCTTTTTTTTAACGACTATACGAGGGTCAAGGCCAAGCCCCGATAGATTGTCTTTGGTGTGATGCGTTTGGTGTGTTGTTCATCTTCCTTGGCGTGATTATTTCTGGTGTGTAAATTCACTACAGTCCAAATGTCGAAATTAATTAATTTATTTTCCAACTCAGATAAACTTGAAGGAACAAAATCTTATAAAACATGGAAACGACTCATTGAAAGCACTCTCATTTACAATGAACTTTGGCATGATATCTGTAATGAAGATACTAAGCCCACTAAGCCAACAGATGCAACAACATTAGCAAAATGGGAAGTTAAAAATGCCAAAGCATTAGCACTTATTAAAGCTTCAGTTAATGATGAAATGTATGTGCATATTGAAAATATGACTGATGTGTGGTCTGCCTTGAAAGTTTTTAAAGATTTATTTGATACTCGGCTTGAATCCAAGAAAGTTGATCTTCAATTAAAGTTGCTTCAACAAAAATTGACAGAAGGCGGTGATGTCCATGAATATATTTCCAGACTTAAAAACATTAAGCAGGAAATATTAAATGTGGGGTTTCAAGCAGTAGATGATAGTTTTGTGACTACAATCTTAATAGATGGATTGCCTTCTTCTTATACACATTTTTTGAAGACTTTACAAGTCACTGGCAAGTTAGACAAGCTTACATTTGATGAACTAAGTGAACTATTGTCTCAACACAATAAAACTTTTGGAAAGAAAAAACAAGTTGGCGAAGATGTTTTTCTCTCAGAAGCAAGCACAAGTAAGCCT